>JAVIAB010000160.1:57938852-57952158 GCA_032433765.1 Megaustenia siamemsis | reverse complement strand
ACAAATAGACACCTAAATTAATATAGCACTAATATATGACATTATATGTGAATATATATGCCACCGTTATTAACATACCAGCCAAAATAAAATTATTCACATACACACGCATATAATTACAAATACAACTGACGCCGTACTTACGGTTAGCGCACACACACACACATATTTAACTAACCGACTGCCGCACTTATGGTATGTACACAGACACACACACACACACGCACATACAACTGACTGACTGCCGTACTTACGGTTTGCACATACAAACACACACAACAAAGTAACTGTTGTACTTACGGTTTGGATATGACATCAGTTTCTGCAGAGGGGATGAAAAAGAAGAAAATAAAAGTCCGTGTTAAGAACATTGTCAATAAGCTCCGCCTACTTCCATATCTGGACCACACGTCACTAAAACTGTCACTCAATTAAACTATAGGTGACTGCTTAACACGCACCAGTACTATTCTCTGTGATGTTTACTTTATATTCTCTTTCATGTTGTGCAACAGGTGCTGGCTAGCAAATGGTTGCCATGTTGTGTTGACACGATGATGATGATCAACAAAGCTGTAAAATGGCGTCTGCAGCAATCCAACGAAAATATCACAAATTCAAACAAATCATTAGGTACATTCTCAAACACATTTGAAGTGGCGCTAAGCTGCAGCAATTTTCAGCAACAGTTCCTGTCTATTACTGTTGTATAGATACATTAAGCTACAGTAAAGACTGTTGCATGATTACTTCAGACTAAAAAAATAGACGTGTATATATTTGCTGAAAAATCCTAAAGATAAAGTTATATAATTATTGAAAGCTTCTAAACAGATATTTATATGATTACTGAAAACTACAGGCAACCACAAGAAAAACAAGTCGAGGAATTCAAATACCTAGGAAGTTTAATGACAATCGACAATTCACAAACAGCAGAGATAGACTAAAGATGCAACAAGGCTTGTCAATGCATTGGACAGTTATCACAATTATTGTCCAACAAGGAAATTACTCTGGAGGCAAAACGAGCACTCTACAATACAATCTTCATCCCAACGTTGTGCTACCAATGCCAGACCTGGACCCTAGATGCAAGAACAATAAGAAAAATAACCTCTTCTGAGATGAAATGTGTTAGACGAATGACAGGAAACAGTCTGAGAGACAAGATCAGAAATGAAGAACTGAGAAAAAAGCTAGGAATAGCGCCCGACATAGAATATATAAAGAAACAAGAGATAAAATGGCTTGGCCAAGTGACAAGGCAGAGTGATCAAAACACAAAACAACGAGCCCTCAATAAAAGTTTGGGAAACCTGCGAGAACACCAGACCTATGGTCAACCACAACAAAGATGGAACTACGTAGGTCAAAAAGTAATGCACACCAATGTTTTTCTCGGCTAATAATAAAGATAGGAATATGAAATTTTGCACACTTGGAATATGACATGTTCCAATTATGTGCACCAAATTGCACAGCATTCTGAAAAATATTACGCAATCTATGAACCGTTAAAATGGAGCTTGTCAACAATGTCCGTTACAAACAGCGAATTGTCATAGAATTTCTGGTTGCGGAAAAAGAAACTGTGGCAAACATTCATAAACGACTGTGTGCAGTGTACAAATGTTCTGCAGTCGATAGGAGCACAGTTAGTCGCTGGGTTCAGAGAATTAAAGCTGCAGAAAGTGTACGAGTGTAGCTGCATGATTTACCGCGTTCTGGACGTGTTGCCTCGGCTACCAGCACAGACATGTTAAACCGGGCTGATGCCATTATTCGTAAGGATAGGCGTATCACTAGTCAGCAATTGGCATTGCAGCTTACAGTCAGCAAGGGAAGTGCAATCACAATTTTTAAAACTCTCGGATATTCAAAGATTTGCGCTCGATGGGTTCCTCGGTGCCTAACAAATGATCACAGAGTTCAAAGAAAACATTCTGTTCTGAATTGTTGGAGCGTTTCGGTGTTGAAGGAGAAATGTTTTTGTCAAAAATTGTTACCGGTGACGAAACGTGGGCACATTATTATGAGCCTGAAACAAAAATGCAGTCAATGAATGGCATCATCCGCAGTCACCAAAAAGAAAAAATTCAAAACATCTCCATCAGCCGGAAAGGTGATGATCACTGTCTTCTGGGACATTGATGGTGTGATTCTTGTTGATATAATGACAAGAGGTGAGACAATCAACTCGACAGCTTACATCAATACACTGACAAAACTCAAAAATCGGTTCCACAGAGTTCGGCCTAATAGCCATCTGCAGATTTGTTGCTTCAACATGACAATGCACGCCCTCACACAAGTCTGGTAACACGGGAAGCAATCAACAAATTTGGTTGGACTGTACTGCCCCATCCTCCTTACAGCCCTGATCTGGCTCCCTCAGATTTCCATCTGTTTGGACCACTCAAAAATTCCTGCGTGGGAAACACTTTGACAATGATGAGGATGTGATCCGTGTAGTTAAAAATGGCTACGCGAGCAGGACAAAACTTGGTACAAACGAGGCATTCATGGCCTAGTTTCGCGTTGGCGTAAGGCAATACGCTTGGACGGAGATTATGTTGAAAAATAGGTAGTGTAAAGGGGATGTTCAGCTTCAATCTGTGAAAATTTCACACATTTTGCCCGAATAGTTTCCGAGAAAAAAATTGGTGTGCATTACTTTTTGACCTCCCTTCAGTATGTAATATTAGAAGTACCAGGAAACATAACAGCAACAGTGGCGACCAGGAGAGCAAAATACCATAAAGTATATATATCCCCTCGACGCTGAAAGGCAAATGAGGAAGGAAAGTAGAAGAAAAAGACAGAAAACTACTGTATATACAACTGAACAGCTGCACCAAACTACTGTATATACAACTGAACAGCTGCACCAAACTACTGTATATACAACTGAACAGCTGCACCAAACTACGGTATATACAACTGAACAGCTACACCAAACTACTGTAAAGGTAGTTCTATAATTTCTTCAAACTACTAAATAAACAGCTCTATATGTTACTTCAAAGTACCGCAAAGAAAGATGTGTTTTTTAACTAGATACTATCGATTAAGCAGCTTTTCGGAAACATTATTCTAATACAAATGTGACCATTAGCATAAATAATGATATCGATAATGATGTACATAACTAACATGACAAGACACCGTTACAGACAATGAAGAATATATAGCGCAGCAATACAGTCATCACGCCCGTGCTCTGCCGGGGGGAGGGGGGGGGCGAAAGGGGAGTAAAGAATAACGGCACTGTACCCTACCAGGCATGTTCGTAAGAGGCGAGAAAGGAGGGTTAGGCATGGGACTGGCTATCCCATACTGTAAAAAAATAAGCCGAAAAAACTTCACAAACATGGACAAGTCAAAGAGAGAGAAAGTAAATCCGCCATCCAGGTAAGAGAAGGGCTCTCTGTCTAAGAGACGTGAGAAGACAGATAGAAGCAGAGATGAAGATGATGGGGAAGACATGGAATGATCTTAACAGAATGGCAAGAAACAGAACGACTTGGAAAGTGTTTGTTAAAGACCTATGCTCCACTGGGAGCTAAAAATGAAGAAGAAGATGAATACATTCATCACATTATAACATCAGGAGTGAATGTCAAAAACTGATTGGTGGTGAGAGGGTGACACAGACTGATTGGTGGTGAGAGGGTGACACAGACTGATTGGTGGTGAGAGGGTGACACAGACTGATTGGTGGTGAGAGGGTGACACAGACTGACTGATGGTGAGAGGGTGACACAGATTGATTGGTGGTGAGAGGGTGACACAGACTGACTGATGGTGAGAGGGTGACACAGACTGATTGGTGGTGAGAGGGTGACACAGACTGACTGGTGGTGAGAGGGTGACACAGACTGATTGTGGTGAGAGGGTGACACAGACTGACTGGTGGTGAGAGGGTGACACAGACTGACTGGTGGTGAGAGGGTGACACAGACTGACTGGTGGTGAGAGGGTGACACAGACTGACTGGTGGTGAGAGGGTGACACAGACTGATTGGTGGTGAGAGGGTGACACAGACTGACTGGTGGTGAGAGGGTGACACAGAGTGACTGGTGGTGAGAGGGTGACACAGAGTGACTGGTGATTAGAGGGTGACACAAATTGATTGGTGGTGAGAGGGTGACACAGACTGACTGGTGGTGAGAGGGTGACACAGACTGATTAGTGGTGAGAGGGTGACACAGACTGATTGGTGTGAGAGGGTGACAGACTGATTGGTGGTGAGAGGGTGACACAGACTGATTGATGGTGAGAGGGTGACACAGACTGATTGGTGGTGAGAGGGTGACACAGACTGATTGGTGGTGAGAGGGTGACACAGACTGACTGGTTGTTGAGAGGGTGACACAGACTGATTGGTGGTGAGAGGGTGACACAGACTGACGGTGGTGAGAGGGTAACACAGACTGACTGGTGGTGAGAGGGTGACACAGACTGACTGGTGGTGAGAGGGTGACACAGACTGACTGGTGGTGAAAGGGTGACACAGACTGACTGGTGGTGAGAGGGTGACAGACTGACTGGTGGTGAGAGGGTTGACACAGACTGACTGGTGGTGAGAGGGTGACACAGACTGACTGGTGGTGAGAGGGTAACACAGACTGATTGTTGGTGAGAGGGTGACACAGACTGATTGTTGGTGAGAGGGTGACACAGACTGATTGGTGGTGAGAGGGTGACACCGACTGATTGGTGGTGAGAGGGTGACACAGACTGATTGGTGGTGAGAGGGTGATACAGACTGATTGGTGGTGAGAGGGTGACACAGACTGATTGGTGGTGAGAGGGTGACACAGACTGACTGGTGGTGAGAGGGTGACACAGACTGATTGTGGTGAGAGGGTGACACAGACTGACTGGTGGTGAGAGGTGACACAGACTGATTGGTGGTGAGAGGGTGACACAGACTAATTGGTGGTGAGAGGGTGACACAGACTGATTGGTGGTGAGAGGGTGACAGACTGATTGGTAGTAAGAGGTGACACCGACTGATTGGTGGTGAAAGGGTGACACCGGCTGATTGGTGGTGAGAGGGTGACACAGACTGATTGGTGGTGAAATGGTGACACAAACTGATTGGTGGGGAGAGGGTGACATAAAATGTCCAAGTCAAATCAAGGTATAACGTCTGGTCTTAAGACTGATCTTACCAGACTGCCGGAAATGACCGGTTCTGAACGAGCGTGACAGAAACAACTACACACATGACGTCGGAATCCTGGATCCTATTGTCTCGATTATCTGCAGCTGTGGACACGCCCACACATACATTAGAGCCCATCTCAACACATTACTATTACTAGTGACATGCTCGTTATGAGGAATCTCAAATTGTAATGTCTGGCTGAGATCTGAACACACCTCAGCTATTCATGTCAGACAAAGATCTGAACACACCTCAGCTATTCATGTCAGACAAAGAACTGAACACACCTCAACTATTCATGTCAGACAAAGATCTGAACACACCTCAACTATTCATGCCAGACAAAGATCTGAACACACCTCAACTATTCATGCCAGACAAAGATCTAAACACACCTCAACTATTCATGTCAGACAAAGATCTGAACACACCTCAGCTATTCATGTCAGACAAAGATCTGAACACACCTCAACTATTCATGTCAGACAAAGATCTGAACAGACCTCAGCTATTCATGTCAGACAAAGATATGAACACGCATCAGCTATTCATGTCAGACAAAGATCTGAACACACCTCAACTATTCATGTCAGACAAAGATCTGAACACACCTCAACTATTCATGTCAGACAAAGATCTGAACACACCTCAGCTATTCATGTCAGACAAAGATCTGAACACACCTCAACTATTCATGTCAGACAAAGATCTGAACACGCCTCAGCTACTCATGTCAGACATAATCTGAACACACCTCAGCTATTCATGTCAGACTAAGATCTGAACACACCTCAGCTACTCATGTCAGACTAAGAATTGAACACGCGCATAATTCAGAAAAAAATGACAGACTTGCAAATAATGTTCTTTCCCGCTGTAGTCAATAGGCCGATGTTGTTTGATCGACAGATCGTCTTCATTGTGCACCAGACATCTCCAGTGTGGTCAGATCCCTTCCCCACCTCCCCCAGAATGCACGCACTCCGCAACACGCTATAGAAAGTACTGAAGACATGTCCAGATAAGACGCAATAACTCCGTAGCAGCGACAAAGATCTTGAAAATGGAAGGGATAATTTGTTTGATCTCCACTTCTTAACAATCTTTGCCCCTGGTAACTCCCCCATTTGGTCTACATATTATTTTCGATGTAGTTATAGCTAGTCGAATGTCCCGGTATCACTGCAAACGAATTACAATCCATAACTGCTCAACCGCCCGTACCAGTGGAATGCAGTCCCCATCATAGCAGCTACAGCACACGCCAAAAAAAAACATAAGGGGTAACCGCACCGAAAGTGAACGCAGACAAACTGTCCTCCATCATACGATAACATCATTCATCGTCAACAATTTGAATATCGAAACACGATCCGGATGAAATACACAGCTCACGGTGTGCAAAGTGCACTAAACTCAGTAGCTCCTGCGGTAAGCCGGACTTGGAATATGAGGAAACTGCAACAAGGAACGCTTTTCAAACAGAGCCTCAATGGTTCTTGTCGCCTATCCGTCATATTTACCGGAAGTCCATTACTTTCGATGATTAACCAAGAGGGGTTATTTAACGTGCGCAGTTGTGTCATTATCCATGCAGGCTATAAATAGGATCTCACTGCCCTGTGACGCCGTAAACGATCGAGTCAAGAAAAGTCTACGGATTCGAGCATTGATATTCCCACCGTCTATGGCAAGGTTCGAACCAGGAATCTTCCAGGATAAAGGCCGACGTTTTACCTCTAGACCACCCAGCCAGCTAGAAAATGCAGAAAACATTAGTCAGGTTGACGACCTTTTAAATTAATTGAAAATAAATGTTGGTCTTCTGGGAGTACTATGTATGATAACATCATTGTATCATTGGAGATGATGTGGTCTACTGTGTATGATAACATCACTGTATCATTGGAGATGATGTGGTCTACTGTGTATAAACATCATTGTATCATTGGAGATGATGTGGTCTACTGTGTATGATAACATCATTGTATCATTGGAGATGATGTGGTCTACTGTGTATGATAACATCGTTGTATCATTGGAGATGATGTGGTCTACTGTGTATGATAACATCGTTGTATCATTGGAGATGATGTGGTCTACTATGTATGATAACATCATTGTATCATTGGAGATGATGTGGTCTACTGTGTATGATAACATCATTGTATCATTGGAGATGATGTGGTCTACTGTGTATGATAACATCATTGTATCATTGGAGATGATGTGGTCTACTGTGTATGATAACATCGTTGTATCATTGGAGATGATGTGGTCTACTGTGTATGATAACATCATTGTATCATTGGAGATGATGTGGTCTACTGTGTATGATAACATCGTTGTATCATTGGAGATGATGTGGTCCACTGTGTATGATAACATTGTTGTATCATTGGAGATGATGTGGTCTACTGTGTATGATAACATCGTTGTATCATTGGAGATGATGTGGTCTACTGTGTATGATAACATCGTTGTATCATTGGAGATGATGTGGTCTACTGTGTATGATAACATCGTTGTATCATTGGAGATGATGTGGTCTACTGTGTATGATAACATTGTTGTATCATTGGAGATGATGTGGTCTACTGTGTATGATAACATCGTTGTATCATTGGAGATGATGTGGTCTACTGTGTATGATAACATCGTTGTATCATTGGAGATGATGTGGTCTACTGTGTATGATAACATCGTTGTATCATTGGAGATGATGTGGTCTACTGTGTATGCTAACATCGTTGTATCATTGGAGATGATGTGGTCTACTGTGTATGATAACATCGTTGTATCATTGGAGATGATGTGGTCTACTGTGTATGATAACATTGTTGTATCATTGGAGATGATGTGGTCTACTGTGAATAACATCGTTGTATCATTGGAGATGATTTGGTCTACTGTGTATGATAACATCGTTGTATCATTGGAGATGATGTGGTCTACTGTGTATGATAACATCGTTGTATCATTGGAGATGATGTGGTCTACTGTGTATGATAACATCGTTGTATCATTGGAGATGATGTGGTCTACTGTGTATGATAACATCATTGTATCATTGGAGATGATGTGGTCTACTGTGTATGATAACATTGTTGTATCATTGGAGATGATGTGGTCTACTGTGTATGATAACATCGTTGTATCACAGAAGTAAGTAATTTTAATGCCATGAAAAATATACTAACATCAAAACAAATAACACCAGGGCTAAAACTAAGAATAGCAAAATGTTACAAATGATCTCAATATTCCTGTATGGCGCAGGAAACATGGACATTAGACCAGAAAGCAGAACAAAAAATTGAAGCCTTTGAAATGTGGATCTATAGAAGAATAGGTAGAATTGGATGGAAAGAAAAAAGAACAAATGATGAAGTTTTAACTCTTTCCATACGTTTCGCCGCACTGTGCTTTATGCCGATTTCGACAGCGAACGTTTCGCTGCATTGTGCGCCACTATCAATGTGATTAGTGTGAACGCCATCAAACAATATTCTTTTTAAACGTCCTGTATCATCTTGATATTGGTGAAATCTAATACCTTGTTCAATTATCTAATAATTCATATATAATATGTTATATGTTAGATAAATATAAATATGTAGATTGATTCTTAAACCATGAACAATTTTGTCTCTGAAATCTCAAACGTTCTATTGATAAAAAGCTTCCGTACGGAAGGGTTAAAACAACTAAAAATGAAAAGAGAACTACTAAACACAATTAGAACAAGACAAATGAAATGTGTGGGTGCATGTTAAAAGACACAACAGCCTAATAAAAGTAATATTGAAAGTGAAAATACAAGTTAAAAGAGGCAGAGGCAGACCAAGACTAATATGGACGAGTAACATCAAAAGACAGACAAATCAACCTATGACAATCTGCACCATCAAAGCAAGAGACAGAGTGGAATGGTGCTAATAGAAGGAAAAGGTATGTGTTAGCACTCGGAAAAATGACAAATAAACAACAACAGAAAAAAAAAAGAACAATATATGGTCCGAAGCAGGATCGAACCCGCATGACGTGGACTACTGTGAAGTAAATTGCTGAAATGCGCAAAAGAGAGATAAAGAGAGCAATAAGAAGTCTATTTACGATATACACTAACTGTCATCAAAACTAGAGTACATAATTCTATACTTTTATGAGCACACACAATGACAACGCTGCACAATGGTCAGACATATGTAAACTTTAACATCTGTAGTGAAATACAACAACAACTACAACAAAATAAAAAAAAAAAGACTGTCCCAGCACCAATCGTATTCAATAACATCAATATGTTGATAAAACAGGTCCTGGGAGTATTCATTAATGGAAGTGCCTAAATACACGCTCGATTTGACGGGAGATGGTTTCGTCTAGCCCACTAGAGATTTGATAAAAGGGTACGAGAAGACAGACAGAAAGAACGTCATCAGTGATATGATAAACTCGATATTCTGTGATACAGACAGACAGACAAACATCAGTGATATGATAAACTCGATATTCTGTGATACAGACAGACAGACAAACATCAGTGATATGATAAACTTGATATTCTGTGATCAGACAGACAGACAAACATCAGTGATATGATAAACTCGATATTCTGTGATACAGACAGAGAGACAATCATCAGTGATATGATAAACTCGATATTCTGTGATACAGACAGACAAACATCAGTGATATGATAAACTCGATATTCTGTGATACAGACAGACAAACAATCATCAGTGATATGATAAACTCGATATTCTGTGATACAGACAGACAGACAACCATCAGTGATATGATATTCTTAATATCCTGTGATACAGACAGACAGACACACAAACATCAGTGATATGATAAACTCGATATTCTGTGATACAGACAGACAATCATCAGTGATATGATAAACTCGATATTCTGTGATACAGACAGACAATCATCAGTGATAAACTCGATATCTGTGATACAGACAGACAAACAGTGATATGATATTCTTGATATCCTGTGATACAGACAGACACACAAACATCAGTGATATGATCTTGATATCCTGTGATACAGACAATCATCAGTGATATGATATTCTCGATATCCTGTGATACAGACAGACAGACAAACAAACATCAGTGATATGATATTCTTGATATCCTGTGATACAGACAGACACACAAACATCAGTGATATGATATTCTTGATATCCTGTGATACACAGACAGACAACATCAGTGATATGATATTCTTGATATCCTGTGATACAGACAGACAAACATCAGTGATATGATATTCTTGATATCCTGTGATAGAGACAGACAGACAGACACATATATGATACACAGACAGACAATCATCAGTGATATGATATTCTTGATATCCTGTGATACAGACAGACAGACACACAAACATCAGTGATATGATATTCTTGATATCCTGTGATACAGACAGACAGACAAACAAACATCAGTGATATGATATTCTTGATATCCTGTGATACAGACAGACAGACACACAAACATCAGTGATATGATATTCTTGATATCCTGTGATACAGACAGACAGACAAACAAACATCAGTGATATGATATTCTTGATATCCTGTGATACAGACAGACAGACACACAAACATCAGTGATATGATATTCTTGATATCCTGTGATACAGACAGACAGACAAACATCAGTGATATGATATTCTTGATATCCTGTGATACAGACAGACAGACACACAAACATCAGTGATATGATATTCTTGATATCCTGTGATACAGACAGACACACAAACATCAGTGATATGATATTCTTGATTCCTGTGATACAGACAGACAGACAATCATCAGTGATATGATATTCTCGATATCCTGTGATACAGACAGAGAATCATCAGTGGAGGTCACCATCAGTCTAACCAAAATATTCCATGGCCAAAGACATTGGACACACAAGAAATGTCGTAAGCTGTCATGAACTGAAGATAGTAAACAGTTGTAGCTCTATAGAGCCTCCCTTCATTTACAATGTCCCATCGTTGAGGTGTACACGAAGATTGATGTGACCTCTGTGTGCTTGAACTGTCTGCCTTATCAATTCGCTCCAAGACTTGGTGCGAGAACATGAACTATCCACGATGCTTCACAGGTCTTTCCTTAGGTGTATCAGTTTCTGAATATCTGAGATCGGTAGTAACATGACAATGGAAACTGCCAGAGAGAGATCAAAAGAAGATTAGCAATGACAACACAACAATTAAACGCTATGAAGAACATGTGGGACAATACCAGCAAGGCAGAAACTAGACTGTTGAGGGGATGTAAAGGTAAGGGTGAATTACGAGACTTGAACCGGCGTCTTAGCACGCGAGTTTCCGCCCATATGTGCTCGGCCGCCTATCCAAAAATGTTCGGAGATTTCTGGATAGTGTCGCTTCAAGCATCGAAACTCACGATGCGAGGCGACATTCCTCACCTTCCCAGGGTAATACCCTGGTACCCATTTCTGCCAACGGCTGGGTCGACCGTGGGGGTATCTTTTTTCCCCCAACCACGAGTACAACTCACTCTGCTCCCAGCGGAAATCGAATATGGGTTGTCCGAACGTCGGTAGTCCAGTCGGGTGGTTTTCCCAACTAGACTACCGAGATGTATCTTCCATTAGCAACATATGGTTGTAAACCACGGACAATCAAATAAGCAATGACAAAAATGGGTTATTGGAAACAAAAGGCTACAGAATAATCTTTAGAATACCTTGGATAATAAAAAAGAGCAATGAAGACATATTCAAGTATTGAGAATAAATGACTTATAAAAAGATCTTACATATGAAATTAAAATACAATGATACGTCAACAAATACAAAGGACTGGAAAGAACAATAATGGAAGGCATGGTTCAAGGGAGACGAGACAAGAGTAACCAAAAAGGTGGTTTCAAGACATCAAAGAGGCATTTACATTATGAAAGAAGTGAAAGAGTTAGAGACAAATATTCTTTTCGATGAGTTGTGATAATGCAACGTTCTGCAACAGACACGCAACAAGATGATGATTATATACTTAGTACTGTCTTTAGTAGAGGTAGGGTTCGATCCCAACCGACGGCTTCCGGTTCACCCAGCCTTTAATGAGTACCGGATTTTTTTCTGAGAAAGTAAAACGGCACGGGCATAATACCGACCACATTACCCCAAAAATCATGTGCTGAGGGTCTGTAAAATGTATGGTCACTAACACCATATTGCCTATACGCCACTTGGCGTGACGGGGATCTTTACTGTTACTGTTTTTAGTAATTAATAAATCGATTCACAACTGTAGAGAGAAAAAAAAAGATTATGACGATATTATTCCATTTCTGGGGTGTGCCGAGGGTGACCTAGGGGACACCGGTGGGGAAAAGACATCGGCCAACAAAATAAAAAAAGAAATCAATATTTCAGTAGCAAATGTGCTGGCTTCCAACCCTATAATGGGTAGGAGCAACTTGGGCGATGTTCCTACAGAACACGCCAGGGTTGTATGTAGGTCAGTGACTCATTTCCGACTACTTGCGCCATGATCAGCGGCAGGAACAACTGACCGAGACCCTACTCCATCTTCCAGTGGTGCCCCTGGAAACAGACTAACAGACATGGCCAAACGAATAGGAGACAAGGGAGAAGGAAGGTAATCCGGTACTAAACATTCAAAGACGGATGTGTTGGGCCAAGTGAGAAGATATCGTGAGCTGTCATGAACTAACGACATAACCATCTACGCTCAACTAACGCTTTATCAATGGCTAACTATGAAGGTTAGTAGTTGTAGCATGACTACAGATGTAGAGAAAAAAGAATAAATGTAACAATAGTGGGCTCGATCCCTGTCAAAAAAACGTCCCTATTGTACAGACACACTCAAGTGGAATGACAGACATGGCCGGTGACTTGAAGGCTATCAACGATTGTATGTCAGAAATCGACGCTGCTCTTAGTGAGGATGTGGTCATGAGACTTCTACAATTCCATCCATCATGAATGAACAACAACCTGACAAGTGCGCGCTAATTGTGTGCACAACCATCGAGCTACTGAAGCCATCAGTGCATACACGCCATCTGTTGAAGGTTATTGGGCATACGCCTGTAGAACCGTTAA
>JAVIAB010000160.1:57868852-57933852 GCA_032433765.1 Megaustenia siamemsis | reverse complement strand
TTCTTCTACCTTTCAGCTCCCTGTGGAGCATAGGTCTTCAACAAACACTTTCCAAGTCGTTCTGTTTCTTGCCATTCTTTTAAGATCGTTCCATGTCTTCCCCAACATATTCATCTGAGTTATAATATACCCACAAAGATCATAACTGGCTAGGATCGACGGCAGTGGTTAGAGTCTCTGGCGATGTCTAGTCTGACAAGTTATGCCACAACTTTTGTGCCAGATGTCCTTGATTACACTAAATTGATGGATTCAGAATATCGTAACAATAATATAAGACAAGAACTCCTTAGACGAAAACAGAAACAAATATGCTGTGGGCTGCACAAATAATAAAACATGAAGAAGAGATGAATAACTAAAACAGAAATATGAAAAAAGATATACGGGAACTTACAAATGTTATAAAGACACAAGAATTTCTTAGATGATAATTTTATTGTTTTCTGGAAAGAAACACACCAGCATAGACAAATTCACTGAGTGGAAATAGCTTAAACAACATAAATAATAGAAATAATTCTAAAGAGTTTCAAAAGATATAGCAAACACTGGAGTCGCGATAGCTCAGTGGTTAGTGAACTGGACTACAAAGGACAAGGGGTAGGTTTCGATCCCAATCGACGGCTTCGGGTTCACCCAGCCTTGAATGGGTACCGGATTTTTTTCTGGGAAAGTAAAGCAGCACGGGCGTAATACCGACCACATTACCCAAAAAATCATGTGCCGAAGGTCTGTAAAATATAGGGTCACTAACACCATATTTCCCTATAAGCCACTTGGCGTGACGGGGGTACTTTACTTTTTATAGCAAACACAGCTATATAGGGCCTTTTTCATTATAAATAAGGGTACGATTGATAATAATTTTATAAGATTTTGAGAATGAAACACTAGCAACCGAGAAAGATTAAAAGAGCTTGTATAAGAGTTTGAGAACGTAGCACACACATGTGGAAAAGATTAGTGTAACTTATATATAGTTATACAAAAAAGCATCGCTAAATATAACAGAGATTAAATTAAATTATATATGAGCTTGAGAAAGTGGCACTGAAGGGTGAAGAAAGATTAACACACTTTGTATAAGTGCTTGAAAAAGTAGTACAAGAAGTGAGAGAGATTAACATATCTTGTATAAGTGCTTGAAAAAGTAGTACAAGAAGTGAGAGAGATTAACACATCTTGTGTACGAGTTTAAGAAAATAGTACTAAAAGTGACAAAGATTATAACAATTTGTATAAGAGATTTAAAAAAATGAGGAAGATACTGTGCAATCTATTTTTGATAACAGAGACCAGAAGAAAGAGCTATTAAATGTTATGTAGAGCCAGTCTTAACATATGGATGTGAATCATGGACAATAGAACAACAGCCGAGAAAATCACTGAAGGCAGTAGACATTTGGTTTTACAGAAGAATGTTGAGAATACGACGGACAGCTAAGAAGAGTAATGAAAACGTTCTGAAAAAAGGCCAAAGCAAATCGAGAGCTAATTTCCAATATTACAAAGAAACAATCATAATTTTTTGACCATGTAATGAGAAGGGAACAGCTGAAATATATTGTAACAACTGGGAAACTTGAGGGACGAAAAGATAGAGTGAAACAAAGAGAAAAGATATCAGACAGTTTAAGAGAATCGCTTTGCAGGAAGTCAGCAACAGAAATGATAAATAACTGTCGATATCGAAAGTTGTGGATAGACATGATCGCCTCCGCCAGCAGGCATGGTACTTGATGATGATGATAACAGATTCAAAAAGTAGCACTAAAAGAGTAACACTATAACAAATTGTATAAGTTTCAGTGAGTAGCGCTAAAAGAGTAACACTATAACAAATTGTATAAGTTTCAGTGAGTAGCACTAAAAGAGTAACACTATAACAAATTGTATAAGTTTCAGTGAGTAGCGCTAAAAGAGTAACACTATAACAAATTGTATAAGTTTCAGTGAGTAGCGCTAAAAGAGTAACACTATAACAAATTGTATAAGCTTCAGTGAGTAGCGCTAAAAGAGTAACACTATAACAAATTGTATAAGCTTCAGTGAGTAGCGCTAAAAGAGTAACACTATAACAAATTGTATAAGTTTCAGTGAGTAGCGCTAAAAGAGTAACACTATAAAAAATTGTATAAGTTTCAGTGAGTAGCACTAAAAGAGTAACACTATAACAAATTGTATAAGTTTCAGTGAGTAGCACTAAAAGAGTAACACTATAACAAATTGTATAAGTTTCAGTGAGTAGCGCTAAAAGAGTAACACTATAACAAATTGTATAAGCTTCAGTGAGTAGCACTAAAAGAGTAACACTATAACAAATTGTATAAGTTTCAGTGAGTAGCGCTAAAAGAGTAACACTATAACAAATTGTATATGTTTCAGTGAGTAGCGCTAAAAGAGTAACACTATAACAAATTGTATAGCTTCAGTGAGTAGCGCTAAAAGAGTAACACTATAACAAATTGTATAAGCTTCAGTGAGTAGCGCTAAAAGGTAAAAAATATTAACACACCTTATCCAGTTTAAGAAAGTTGTACCAACATGTGAGAAGATTAATACCGCGTGTGAATATATGCGATAATTACACTAAATAATATTTGCGACAATTACACTAAATAATATTTGCGATAATTACACTAAATAATATTTGCGACAATTACACTAAATAATATTTGCGATAATTACACTAAATAATATTTGTGATCTTCTTCCTCTTCTTCTACCTTTCAGCTCCCTGTGGAGCATAGGTCTTCAACAAACACTTTCCAAGTCGTTCTGTTTCTTGCCTTTCTTTAAGATCGTTCCATGCGACATATTTGCGCTAAAAACGTAAGATGATACTAATTGTATAGGAGTTTGAGAAAGCAATACCAAACAATGAGACTGGCACTAATATTGCAATAATTTAAGAAATAATACGAGCTGACTTCGTGAAAGAGGTGTGGCCTGTCGCTCTTCAGTCGACCCAGCAGGAATGGGTACCTGGCTCATAGAAATGGGAGATAATGACAGCGAGGATGTGCACTGGCCGCCTCGCCTCCAAATGTTATCTTATGTTAGGATCACAATCGCTGCACTTCGGACGAAAATATCGTCATCATCATGTGCCATACCGTTTGGCGTAGGCGATAATGTCCATCCACAACCTTTTATCCACATAAAAAAATGTAAAGAGTCCCGTAACGCCAAGAGACATATAAGGAATATGGTGTTAGTGACCATAATTTTCATACACCTTCGGCACATGATTTTTGGGGTAATGTGGTCGGTATTACGCCCGTGCCGATTTACTTTCCCAGAAAAAAATATGGTATACATTTAAGGATGGGTGAACCTAGAAGCCATCGATCAGGATCGAACCCTACCTCTTGTCCTTTGTAGTCCAGTTCACTAACCACTGAGCTATCGCGGCTCCCTTCTATCCACAGTGCTTCTTATCAATTCTGTTATTGACTGTTTTCCATGGAACGAAACCAAGCCATCTGGTACCTTTTCTCTTTGTCGTCCGCGACCTCTCTTTCCCTGTAATTTGCCAGTTGTAACCAAGTATTCCGTCTTTCCTTTTCTCATGATGTGCCCGAAAAATAATGATTGTTTCTTTCCGATGTTTTTTAGGAGCTCGCTTTTTGTGCTGGCCTCTTTGAGAATGTCTTCGCAGCTGTCCAATGAACTTTCAACATTCTTCTGAAAAATCCAATCTCTGTGGCCTCTAATCATCTTTTTATTTGCTTGTCTACTGTCCATGATTCGCTTCCATAGGTTAGAATTGGCTCTATATAGCACTGATGAACTCTCTTTCTCACTTCTACTGACAACAGACTTGTTGCAGTAGACGTTTTCATTTTTAAAAAATGCTATTTTGGCCTGAGCTATTTTGCTTTTTTTATATCTGTGGTTCATCTACCATCTGATGTTATTGTTGTGTCCATGTATTTGACGCGTTTGTTGCAATTTCCTCATATTCCAAGTCCGGCTTGCTGCCGGAGCTACTTAGTCTAGCTCTCTGTGCACAACGTGAGCTGTGTTTTTTCTGCTGGATCGTGTTTCGATACTCCGACTGCTTACGATGAAAGATGATATCTTATGACAAAGAACAGTTCGGCTGCGTTCACTTTCGCTGCAGTTACGCCTTGTCTTTTGGCGTGTGCTGTGGCTGCTATGATGTGGACTGCAGCTGCCTTTCTTTGCTTGGATCCTTCAATGAGATCAGATGTTAATTTGGATGTTTCCACTGGCACGAGCGGTTGAGAAATTGTGGATTTTAATTCGTTTGTAGTGATACCAGGGCCTTCGACTAACTACAAATATAACCATAACCATGGGACGCGTTGCACTTGTTTCATATTTGTCCTGTTTAGACGAATATACAAAGCTACGATTGTCCCATCGAAATACCGAGAAAACTCGAGAACACCCACTCAGCACAGTTCGGGAACCATCGGAGTGAGTAGACTTCGGCTAACAACTACGCCAGGAGAGCGGGATGTTTGGTCTACTTTTTTCTACTTTTAAATGTCAAATATTCTTTAACGTGTGCAATTGCACACTTCTTCTTCTATCTTTTTAGCTCCCCGTGGAGCATAGGTCTTCAACAAACACTCTCCAAGCTGTTCTATTTTTTGTCATTTTTTATGATCATTCCATGTCTTCCCCATCATCTTCATCTCTGCTTCCAACTGTCTTCTCCAAGAATTTCTTGGTCTTTCTCTTTGTCTTTTCCCCTGGGGATTCCAAAAAGGGCCTGTTGTGCAATACTCTCAGTTGGCTTCCGCAGTGTGTGTCCTATCCAGCACCATCCTCTTCCCTGTATCTCTTTATCCACTGGTGTTTGACTGGTACATTCACATAATTCTATTTTAGGGATTTTGTCCTGCCATTTACATCCTTTTATTCTTCAAAAATTTTAATTGCGTACTTGAGCACCTGTATTTCCCCGTTATGTGAGAGAGAGAGCTCTAGACATTGTATCCAACTACTCAGAGATCAGGGGAGTATAGCGCTAGGAAGATACCACGGGATCAGTTGGTTTAAAACATGATTTTATTATTTCAGTTGTGCAAGAGTCTGAACCTAGGATTTTGCTGTCCAGGGCTAACGTTTTACCTCAGAGTGTTGTGTACGGTGACATGTTGTGTACTGTGACATATTAGAATGTTGGGGCTTAGTAAGGTGACATGTTAAAATATTGTGACTTAGTAAGGTGACATGTTAAAATATTGTGGCTTAGTAAGGTGACATGTTAAAATATTGTGGCTTAGTAAGGTGACATGTTAAAATATTATGACTTAGTAAGGTGACATGTTAAAATATTGTGACTTAGTAAGGTGACATGTTAAAATATTTTGACTTAGTAAGGTGACATGTTAAAATATTGTGACTTAGTAAGGTGACATGTTAAAATATTGTGACTTAGTAAGGTGACATGTTAAAATATTGTGACTTAGTAAGGTGACATGTTAAAATATTGTGACTTAGTAAGGTGACATGTTAAAATATTGCGACTTAGTAAGGTGACACATTAAAATATTATGACTTAGTAAGGTGACATGTTAAAATATTGTGACTTAGTAAGGTGACATGTTAAAATATTGTGACTTAGTAAGGTGACATGTTAAAATATTGCGACTTAGTAAGGTGACACATTAAAATATTATGACTTAGTAAGGTGACATGTTAAAATATTGTGACTTAGTAAGGTGACATGTTAAAATATTGTGACTTAGTAAGGTGACATGTTAAAATAATGTGACTTAGTAAGGTGACATGTTAAAATATTGTGGCTTAGTAAGGTGACATGTTAAAATATTGTGACTTAGTAAGGTGACATGTTAAAATATTGTGACTTAGTAAGGTGACATGTTAAAATATTGTGACTTAGTAAGGTGATATGTTAAAATATTGCGACTTAGTAAGGTGACATGTTAAAATATTGCGACTTAGTAAGGTGACATGTTAAAATATTGCGACTTAGTAATGTGACATGTTAAAATATTGCGACTTAGTAATGTGACATGTTAAAATATTGCGACTTAGTAAGGTGACATGTTAAAATATTGCGACTTAGTAATGTGACATGTTAAAATATTGCGACTTAGTAAGGTGACATGTTAAAATATTGCGACTTAGTAAGGTGACATGTTAAAATATTGCGACTTAGTAATGTGACATGTTAAAATGTAGCTTACAAAGTAAAATGTTATATTTTGTGGTGAAGTGTTAACATATTGTGGCCTAGAAGGTGAGATGTTATATTTCACTCCCCTCCCTCAAAAAGAAAAAAGAAACCTAACTGGATCATCACTAGTTCGAGAATGAAATAATAATAATAAAAAAAGAACAAGACTCTTTGTTACAAAAAGTGATGTATGCAAATCTAACTATAAGAGAAACTTTGAAGCGCTGACAGATGTGATGGTAGAAGCTGAGTTGCGAGTGTACGGTTCTGGGCGTGTGAAGTGGATAAAAGGTTATACAATAACGGATCCAGTCACGTGCACTTCACGTCAGCAACACCCGAGCACTTAAAACAGGATACTGCCCTCGGCAGGTCTCGGTGACACACGCCATATTGTGACCAGCTGATGTAGTTTTGGTGAAAGATGTATACTCTTTCCTTATCCACGCGTAAACATTGTTGATTTCTCTTGTTGTTTTAGTTAAACTATTCGTTTCATGTTTCTTCTTTCTTCTGCGTTCGGCCACACGTTTATTTTTCTTTACCATGCTCCTATAAATTGTTGTTAAGTCGGGGTTATTGTTGTGCTTTGATTTTATTTATTTTAGCTACAAGATCTACACCTTTCGCCCAGGCATATCCGATTTCAGCATGCCATTTTATGCGATGTGGTTACTTTCCCTGCTCGCTCTGGTCTGACAGATTAGTCTGTTACCACAGCCACCACGAGGAAGTGAAGCAAGATCTTTATCAGTTTTTGATTCACCGATCCTGACGCACCCAGTCAGCCATGATTCACCGATCCTGACGCACCCAGTCAGCTATGATTCACCGATCCTGACGCATCCAGTCAGCTATGATTCACCGATCCTGACGCATCCAGTCAGCTATGATTCACCGATCCTGACGCACCCAGTCAGCTATGATTCACCATCCTGACGCATCCAGTCAGCTATGATTCACCGATCCTGACGCATCCAGTCAGCTATGATTCACCGATCCTGACGCACCCAGTCAGCCATGATTCACCGATCCTGACGCACCCAGTCAGCTATGATTCACCGATCCTGACGCATCCAGTCAGCTATGATTCACCGATCCTGACGCACCCAGTCAGCTATGATTCACTGACCGCTATCAGCTCACATGCACTATGACGCTTTAGTTCCATTTCAAATTTCAATAAACAGAAATAACAACGACCACGTTGAAGTTAAACCAAGAGACAAGGGTGTGTACTACCTCCCTTGTTGATTACATGGATTACATATGTAATTAGCCAACCCATCGGAGACAGAGGAGATTAACAAGCTTCGACTCGCAGACCATTTGACACTAATACAAATAGAAGACCTACAAGAACACTTAAACTTAAATAGACTTAACATCACAGGAACTCAATACAACATGAAAATCAACAGAAAAAAGACAAATTATGAACCCCAAATGAGAAACGAAACATCAACAATGAAAAAATTGCAAGATGGACAAACTAAAACAAGTGGATGATTTTTAAATATCTAGGACGTTGAGTGATAAACGACAATTCACAAGCAGCAGAAATAGACTCAAGAAACATAAGAGCTTGTCAAATTCACAAATAAATGTCACCATTGCTGTCCAGCAACGGAATACCACAAGATGTAAAGGGGGCATAAGTAGTATACAATGTTCCATTTGAGCCGTATTTAGGTGCGAATTAACAAAGCTATATAGTAGGTGCGCGGCGCACCTAATGTACACGAGAGACAAGGGAGTTAACCATGACCGCTCGTATCGGGATGTTGACCTCTAGTCCCGGTGACCCGGAAGTGACCTGTTTATGTCTGCGTTTGCCTGTCTGAGTTTGTGTGAAGATCTTGTGAGAGACGCGGCGGGCGGTGTGTTGACCTCTAGTCCCGGTGACCCCGAAGTGACCTGTTTATCTCTGCTTTGTGCTGACTTTGGCGTTCTTCATGTACTTGCTCGCTAGGGATAGGTTAGTAGATTATACAACATCAATGAAAAACGATCAATATAAAACAGAAGACAAAGATATATTTTATTCTTTTATTATCTCAATAGGTGTATAACATACAGTGGGTATTATATAAAATTACAAAAATATTTAGTACACTGAGTAAATATATAGTACAAGGATAACATTTATTTATAGCTATGTAGTTGGGTGTCTGCTTAGCTCTATGTCATAAATGAAGCATAAGGGTGAAACAGTTAGAGATCGTTGGTCAGTCTAAGCTGGTAGTGTAAATATGTTCCTCGGTGTTAGTGGTTCGCCATCTCTCTCTCTCTCTCTCTCTCTCTCGCTATCTCTCTCTCTCGCTCTCGATCATTCTCTCTCCCTCTCCATCTCTCTCTCGATATCTCTCTCTTTCACAAGACTTCTCTCTCACTCCTAGACGTCTCTCCTACCATGCCAACTTTCATCCTCTCTCTCTCTCTCTCTCTCTCCTAACATTCCACCCTCCATCGTACATTTAGCTTCCGTCATAGACTTCCCTCCATTGTAACATTTATTCATTCTCTCCATTTAAACCCATTAGCTCTACTTAGCTCCTCTAAATTTCTCTCTCTCTCTCTCTCTCTCTCTCTCTCTCTCTCTCTACTATTCCAGCCTAGATTTCCCGCCATTGAAACACTTACTCATTCTCTCCATTTATCCCTATCATCTCGCCTTCCTTCTCTCTCTCTCTCTCTTTCTCCCCTATCCTCTCTTAGACTTCTAACCTATCAGTCCACCCTCCGCCTCTCCCTTTACCGCCCCCACCCTCCCTCATATTTTTTTATTTAGCGTCCATCCTATTGTAACACTTGATTATTCTCGCCATTTATACCTAGCATCTCGCCTTCTTTCTCATATGCTTCTCTCTCTCGCTCTCTCTCTTCTAACCCCTACTAGACTTCTCTCCTACCATTCTACCTTTCTTCCCCCCCCCTCTCTCTCTCTCTCCCCCTCTCTCTTTACCTCTCCTAGCGTTCAGCCTTCATTCGTATTTTTACCTTACCGCCAGTGTAACACATTAATAACATTGAATATCAATTACAAAAAGAATTGAAA
This sequence comes from Megaustenia siamemsis, assembly GCA_032433765.1. Lineage (NCBI taxonomy): Eukaryota > Metazoa > Mollusca > Gastropoda > Stylommatophora > Ariophantidae > Megaustenia > Megaustenia siamemsis. The sequence goes on along the minus strand of JAVIAB010000160.1, from coordinate 57,924,613 downwards.
TATCTACTTTTTAAAGAACCAATATAAACATATGAAAAACGAAGGAATAATACACTCGACAAGGCTTAACATACGTACTTTATACACATCACCATTAATACAACTGAAATTCCTTTAATGATAACCTATCACATCGTTATGAGCTAAGAGAAAAACAGAAAAAAAAATTCAACTTACACCGTAAAATATTCCACTACAACACAGACCGCTAGACTGAACAGTACTATGAAAATAAACGTCCGTGAATCAAGCGCGCTTATAACACGAAGTCTCACATCCGACTAGTTTAATCTAAAAGGTAAATAAAAGTTAGGAGACAAGGGCAGAAACCTAGGAGGCAAGGGCAGAAACCTAGGAGGCAAGGACAGAAACCTAGGAGGCAAGGACAGAAACCTAGGAGGCAAGGACAGAAACCTAGGAGGCAAGGACAGAAACCTAAGAGGCAAGGGCAGAAACCAAGGAGGGAAGGTCAGAAACCTAGGAGGCAAGGTCAGAAACCTAGGAGGCAAGGTCAGAAACCTAGGAGGCAAGGTCAGAAACCTAGGAGGCAAGGGCAGAAACCTAGGAGGCAAGGACAGAAACCTAGGAGGCATGGTCAGAAACCTAGGAGGCAAGGTCAGAAACCAAGGAGGCAAGGGTAGAAACCTAAGAGGCAAGGGCAGAAACCAAGGAGGCAAGGTCAGAAACCTAGGAGGCAAGGTCAGAAACCTAGGAGGCAAGGTCAGAAACCTAAGAGGCAAGGGCAGAAACCTAAGAGGCAAAGACAGAAACCTAGGAGGCAAGGTCAGAAACCTAGGAGGCAAGGGCAGAAACCTAGGAAGCAAGGGCTGAAAACAATGAGGGAAGGTCATAAATCTAGGAAGCTGTGTTAGAAAACAAGGAGGGTAGGTCAGAAAGGACACACCATTAATACAACTGAAATTCCTTTAATGATAACCTATCACATCGTTATGAGCTAAGAGAAAAACAGAAAAAAAAATTCAACTTACACCGTAAAATATTCCACTACAACACAGACCGCTAGACTGAACAGTACTATGAAAATAAACTTCCGTGAATCAAGCGCGCTTATAACACGAAGTCTCACATCCGACTAGTTTAATCTGGTAAATAAAGTTGGACGACTCTATTCCACCCTCGACTAACATCTAGGTTAACCAATCAGAGAGAGGATTTCGATCGGACACCCACCAACGAAATGACTGACCTCTGGATTAACTAATCAGAGAAAAAGATTACTGTTATCGTGATAACTGACCTCATTTTCAACTTGGAGTGCTGTCGAGTCTGACGCGTGGGTTACTTTAAATCGAGTCGGCCCTGATACAATCCACCTAGCGGGTCAATGATGGGAGGAAATAATACAAGTGACGGGTTACTTGAACGCGTTTTGACCCCTGATGCAATACCATGAGTTCCATGACAGTCATAAATAGTTGGATACAACGAGCAGGAAGTTATATTCAAGGTCCAAAAAGAGTGGCCAAATCACTAACATTTTACCTCCAGAACACAACAATTTAGGCTCATACTAAAAAAGTCGACCTAAAAATCCCAAAAAGCTACTCACATAGTCATAATAGTTAGACACAACGAGTAGAAAGTTATATTCAAGGTCCAAAAACGTTATTTTAGACATCCCCATAGCAAAAAGGCACTTATAACTCACTTTCGAAATTGTTACCCCCTTACTATTTTTAGGGATACGCCCATAAAATCGGTAAAATAGTAAATTTTCACTCTAGGCATACCCCCAAACTTTATTTTATACATCCCCATTGCAAAAATTTACATAAAAAACCACTTTTAGGATTTTACCCCCTTAGCATTTTTGAGGTTTACGCCATGAAATCGGTAAAAATCGTAAATTTTCACGCTAGGCATACCCCTAAACTTTATTTTAGACATCCCCATACCAAAAATTTACTTAAAAATCACTTTTGAAATTGTTACCCCCCTGACCATTTTTAGGGTTACGCCCATGGAATCGATAAAAATCGTAAATTTTCACGCTAGGCATACCCCAAACTTTATTTTAGACATCCCCACATCAAAAATTTACATTAAAAAACCACTTTTAGGATTTTACCCCCTTACCATTTTTGAGGGTTACGCTCATGGAATCGATAAAAATCGTAAATTTAGCACGTAGGCTTACCTAAAACTTTATTTTAGACACCCCCATACCAAAAATTAACTTTAAAATCACTTTTGAAATTGTTACCCCCTTACCGTTTTTGAGGGTTACGTCCATGAAATCGGTAAAAATCGTTAATTTAGCACGTAGGCTTACCTAAAACTTTATTTTAGATATCCCCACACCAAAAATTTACTTAAAAATCACTTTTGAAATTGTAACCCCCCTTACCATTTTTGAGGGTTACGCCCATGGAATCGATAAAAATCGTAAATTTAGCACGTAGGCTTACCTAAAACTTTATTTTAGACATCCCCACACCAAAAATTAACTTAAAAATCACTTTTGAAATTGTTACCCCCCTTAAAATTTTTTAGGGTTACGCCCTTGAAATCGATAAAAATCGTAAATTTAGCACATAGGCTTACCTAAAACTTTATTTTAGACATCCCCATTGCAAAAATTTACATTAAAAACCACTTTTAGGATTTTACCCCCTTATCATTTTTTGAGGGTTACGCCCATATAATTGATAAAAATCGTAAATTTAACACGTAGGCTTACCTAAAACTTTATTTTAGACATCCCCACACCAAAAATTTACTTAAAAAGCACTTTTGAAATTGTAACCCCCTTACCATTTTTGAGGGTTACGCCCCTGAAATCGATAAAAATCGTTAATTTAGCACGTAGGCTTACCTAAAACTTTATTTTAGACATCCCCACACCAAAAATTTACTTAAAAATCACTTTTGAAATTGTTACCCCCCTTAAAATTTTTAGGGTTACGCCCCTGAAAGCGATAAAAAATTGAAATATAACCTCAAGGCATACCTCCCACATAATTTTTGACACCCCTACATATCAAATTCCAACAAAAAAAACAACAAAAAGCTAGTAGTGTAGGCGGCTGTGAACCCTAACATACTACTTCTCGTGCATGTTTTGGCACCGAAACAGTTTCGGTGCCAAATCTATTGTATTTCGGTGCATGTTATTCCACTTTTCTGTTGAGTTCACAGCCACCTACACTACTAGCTTTTTGTTGTTTTTTTTGTTGGAATTTGATATGTAGGGGTGTCAAAAATTATGTGGGAGGTATGCCTTGAGGTTATATTTCAATTTTTTATCGCTTTCAGGGGCGTAACCCTAAAAAATTTTAAGGGGGGTAACAATTTCAAAAGTGATTTTTAAGTAAATTTTTGGTGTGGGGATGTCTAAAATAAAGTTTTAGGTAAGCCTACGTGCTAAATTAACGATTTTTATCGATTTCAGGGGCGTAACCCTCAAAAATGGTAAGGGGGGTTACAATTTCAAAAGTGCTTTTTAAGTAAATTTTTGGTGTGGGGATGTCTAAAATAAAGTTTTAGGTAAGCCTACGTGTTAAATTTACGATTTTTATCAATTATATGGGCGTAACCCTCAAAAAATGATAAGGGGGTAAAATCCTAAAAGTGGTTTTTAATGTAAATTTTTGCAATGGGGATGTCTAAAATAAAGTTTTAGGTAAGCCTATGTGCTAAATTTACGATTTTTATCGATTTCAAGGGCGTAACCCTAAAAAATTTTAAGGGGGGTAACAATTTCAAAAGTGATTTTTAAGTTAATTTTTGGTGTGGGGATGTCTAAAATAAAGTTTTAGGTAAGCCTACGTGCTAAATTTACGATTTTTATCGATTCCATGGGCGTAACCCTCAAAAATGGTAAGGGGGGTTACAATTTCAAAAGTGATTTTTAAGTAAATTTTTGGTGTGGGGATATCTAAAATAAAGTTTTAGGTAAGCCTACGTGCTAAATTAACGATTTTTACCGATTTCATGGACGTAACCCTCAAAAACGGTAAGGGGGTAACAATTTCAAAAGTGATTTTAAAGTTAATTTTTGGTATGGGGGTGTCTAAAATAAAGTTTTAGGTAAGCCTACGTGCTAAATTTACGATTTTTATCGATTCCATGAGCGTAACCCTCAAAAATGGTAAGGGGGTAAAATCCTAAAAGTGGTTTTTTAATGTAAATTTTTGATGTGGGGATGTCTAAAATAAAGTTTGGGGTATGCCTAGCGTGAAAATTTACGATTTTTATCGATTCCATGGGCGTAACCCTAAAAATGGTCAGGGGGGTAACAATTTCAAAAGTGATTTTTAAGTAAATTTTTGGTATGGGGATGTCTAAAATAAAGTTTAGGGGTATGCCTAGCGTGAAAATTTACGATTTTACCGATTTCATGGGCGTAAACCTCAAAAATGCTAAGGGGGTAAAATCCTAAAAGTGGTTTTTTATGTAAATTTTTGCAATGGGGATGTATAAAATAAAGTTTGGGGTATGCCTAGAGTGAAAATTTACTATTTTTACCGATTTTATGGGCGTATCCCTAAAAATAGTAAGGGGGTAACAATTTCGAAAGTGAGTTATAAGTGCCTTTTTGCTATGGGGATGTCTAAAATAACGTTTTTGGACCTTGAATATAACTTTCTACTCGTTGTGTCTAACTATTATGACTATGTGAGTAGCTTTTTTGGGATTTTTAGGTCGACTTTTTTAGTATGAGCCTAAATTGTTGTGTTCTGGAGGTAAAATGTTAGTGATTTGGCCACTCTTTTTGGACCTTGAATATAACTTCCTGCTCGTTGTATCCAACTATTTATGACTGTCATGGAACTCATGGTATTGCATCAGGGGTCAAAACGCGTTCAAGTAACCCGTCACTTGTATTATTTCCTCCCATCATTGACCCGCTAGGTGGATTGTATCAGGGCCGACTCGATTTAAAGTAACCCACGCGTCAGACTCGACAGCACTCCAAGTTGAAAATGAGGTCAGTTATCACGATAACAGTAATCTTTTTCTCTGATTAGTTAATCCAGAGGTCAGTCATTTCGTTGGTGGGTGTCCGATAGAAATCCTCTCTCTGATTGGTTAACCTAGATGTTAGTCGAGGGTGGAATAGAGTCGTCCAACTTTATTTACCAGATTAAACTAGTCGGATGTGAGACTTCGTGTTATAAGCGCGCTTGATTCACGGAAGTTTATTTTCATAGTACTGTTCAGTCTAGCGGTCTGTGTTGTAGTGGAATATTTTACGGTGTAAGTTGAATTTTTTTTTTCTGTTTTTCTCTTAGCTCATAACGATGTGATAGGTTATCATTAAAGGAATTTCAGTTGTATTAATGGTGTGTCCTTTCTGACCTACCCTCCTTGTTTTCTAACACAGCTTCCTAGATTTATGACCTTCCCTCATTGTTTTCAGCCCTTGCTTCCTAGGTTTCTGCCCTTGCCTCCTAGGTTTCTGACCTTGCCTCCTAGGTTTCTGTCTTTGCCTCTTAGGTTTCTGCCCTTGCCTCTTAGGTTTCTGACCTTGCCTCCTAGGTTTCTGACCTTGCCTCCTAGGTTTCTGACCTTGCCTCCTTGGTTTCTGCCCTTGCCTCTTAGGTTTCTACCCTTGCCTCCTTGGTTTCTGACCTTGCCTCCTAGGTTTCTGACCATGCCTCCTAGGTTTCTGTCCTTGCCTCCTAGGTTTCTGCCCTTGCCTCCTAGGTTTCTGACCTTGCCTCCTAGGTTTCTGACCTTGCCTCCTAGGTTTCTGACCTTGCCTCCTAGGTTTCTGACCTTCCCTCCTTGGTTTCTGCCCTTGCCTCTTAGGTTTCTGTCCTTGCCTCCTAGGTTTCTGTCCTTGCCTCCTAGGTTTCTGTCCTTGCCTCCTAGGTTTCTGTCCTTGCCTCCTAGGTTTCTGCCCTTGCCTCCTAGGTTTCTGCCCTTGTCTCCTAACTTTTATTTACCTTTTAGATTAAACTAGTCGGATGTGAGACTTCGTGTTATAAGCGCGCTTGATTCACGGACGTTTATTTTCATAGTACTGTTCAGTCTAGCGGTCTGTGTTGTAGTGGAATATTTTACGGTGTAAGTTGAATTTTTTTTTTCTGTTTTTCTCTTAGCTCATAACGATGTGATAGGTTATCATTAAAGGAATTTCAGTTGTATTAATGGTGATGTGTATAAAGTACGTATGTTAAGCCTTGTCGAGTGTATTATTCCTTCGTTTTTCATATGTTTATCTTATTGGTTCTTTAAAAAGTAGATATTTCAATTCTTTTTGTAATTGATATTCAATGTTATTAATGTGTTACACTGGCGGTAAGGTAAAAATACGAATGAAGGCTGAACGCTAGGAGAGGTAAAGAGAGAGGGGGAGAGAGAGAGAGAGGGGGGGGAAGAAAGGTAGAATGGTAGGAGAGAAGTCTAGTAGGGTTAGAAGAGAGAGAGCGAGAGAGAGAAGCATATGAGAAAGAAGGCGAGATGCTAGGTATAAATGGCGAGAATAATCAAGTGTTACAATAGGATGGACGCTAAATAAAAAAATATGAGGGAGGGTGGGGGCGGTAAAGGGAGAGGCGGAGGGTGGACTGATAGGTTAGAAGTCTAAGAGAGGATAGGGGAGAAAGAGAGAGAGAGAGAGAAGGAAGGCGAGATGATAGGGATAAATGGAGAGAATGAGTAAGTGTTTCAATGGCGGGAAATCTAGGCTGGAATAGTAGAGAGAGAGAGAGAGAGAGAGAGAGAGAGAGAGAGAAATTTAGAGGAGCTAAGTAGAGCTAATGGGTTTAAATGGAGAGAATGAATAAATGTTACAATGGAGGGAAGTCTATGACGGAAGCTAAATGTACGATGGAGGGTGGAATGTTAGGAGAGAGAGAGAGAGAGAGAGAGGATGAAAGTTGGCATGGTAGGAGAGACGTCTAGGAGTGAGAGAGAAGTCTTGTGAAAGAGAGAGATATCGAGAGAGAGATGGAGAGGGAGAGAGAATGATCGAGAGCGAGAGAGAGAGATAGCGAGAGAGAGAGAGAGAGAGAGATGGCGAACCACTAACACCGAGGAACATATTTACACTACCAGCTTAGACTGACCAACGATCTCTAACTGTTTCACCCTTATGCTTCATTTATGACATAGAGCTAAGCAGACACCCAACTACATAGCTATAAATAAATGTTATCCTTGTACTATATATTTACTCAGTGTACTAAATATTTTTGTAATTTTATATAATACCCACTGTATGTTATACACCTATTGAGATAATAAAAGAATAAAATATATCTTTGTCTTCTGTTTTATATTGATCGTTTTTCATTGATGTTGTATAATCTACTAACCTATCCCTAGCGAGCAAGTACATGAAGAACGCCAAAGTCAGCACAAAGCAGAGATAACAGGTCACTTCCGGGGTCACCGGGACTAGAGGTCAACACACCGCCCGCCGCGTCTCTCACAAGATCTTCACACAAACTCAGACAGGCAACGCAGACATAAACAGGTCACTTCCGGGTCACCGGGACTAGAGGTCAACATCCCGATACGAGCGGTCATGGTTAACTCCCCTTGTCTCTCGTGTACATTAGGTGCGCCGCGCACCTACTATATAGCTTTGTTAATTCGCACCTAAATACGGCTCAAATGGAACATTGTATACTACTGGCATATCACACACAATCTTAATTCCAACGTTGTGCTACCATGGGCAGATTTGGACGCTAGGTACACGAAACAAAAATTAACCAGCACCGAAATGAAATATGGTAGACACATGGCTTGAAGCAGCCTGAAAGATGAAATCAGATGTTAAGACATAAAAGATGGAATCAGATGTGAAGAAACGAGAACAAAAAGTCAGGAATATTTCCTGCCATTGAATACAAAAAAGAGAGAACAGATAAAATAGTTTGGCCACGTGATAAGACAGGAAGAAGAAAATACATAATAAAGAGCCTTCAACAAGTTTAGTTTAGTTTAACTTGGTTTGGTTTTGTTTGGTTTAAGTTTAGCTTATTTAGTTTAGTTTAGTTTAATTAGGTTTAAAGTTTAGTTTAGTTTAACTTGGTTTGGTTTGGTTTAATTTTAAATTTAGTTTAGTTTAGTTTAATTTGGTTTAAGTTTAATTTAGTTTAGCTTAGCTTAGTTTAGTTTAATTTGGTTTAAGTTTAGTTTAGCTTACTTAGCTTAGTTTAGTTTAGTCCACAGATATACATCAAACAAGTCCATTATTGCTGAGATCTCCTAATTATACCCCCTAACGTGCAGCAACTAATGACACCGGTGACGCTTAACAAGTCTTTACTGGCTTCTACGTAGCATGCCGTCCGGAATCTCCACCACCAAAATAACCCCGCCTTCAGAGGTACTCATATTTGTTCCCGTCCACGTTTGTTCCCGTCCACGTTTGTTCCCGTCCACGTTTGTTCCCGTCCACGTTTGTTCCCGTCCACGTTTGTTCCCGTCCACGTTTGTTCCCGTCCACGTTTGTTCCCGTCCACGTTTGTTCCCGTCCACGTTTGTTCCCGTCCACGTTTGTTCCCTTCCATGAGTAATTGACGTTTCAAAGCCGGACCTCGCTGAGACCAGAGGTCGTTGCCGCAGACAGAAATCACAAATAAAAATCCCAAAGATGGATTTGAACTCATAACCTCTCTGTCTCGAGACCGGCGTCTTGTCTCGAGACCAACCAGTCCCCTATAAACAAAACAGAAATTTGCATCTCCCTCAACATCCTGGAGAATATAAAAGCAAATGAGAGCGAAGATGCAGAACACGACATCTGAATCGATTAGTAGTAATGAGAAAAATTAATTCTTAACAATATTTCTGTTGTGCTGTTTCTTTTAATGCCTTACCATTTCATAAAAATAAACATATATAAACAATACACTCTTCTTTGCTAAATGAATCACATACAGTTATTATTTCTGAATTGAGTATCATAACGATTTTACCAAAATATCGGTGGAAAACTGCACTGCACTACGTCTACAAGTCCTGAAATACCACATGTACAAATTATCGACCGAACACCCGAGCTCAGTAACGATAGCTATAACTTTCCGAGTTCTCGTTTAGTACACACACTTTGTGACGTCACCCCGGATATGTCAAATAAGTTTGAAAAAAAAAAAGAAACGCCGAACAATATGTCAACATATTAGTCACGGTATCTAAAATTACGTTTCTACTTTGCTGCATATACTTTATGATGTGAACTCAGTTACACAGAGTGAGCACAGAAAAGCTCATTGATTTACAACAGATAAAGAGTGTAACTTTATTGGAATATTTTGACAAATTGGCGGCAACGGTAGCATCTACTCATAAAGCTTCATCTGGTATCGGTTGGTCTCTTTCTCTCTATCTATCACTCCATCCCTCCCTCCCCTTTCCTCCCAATTTCTCACCCTCTCTCACTCTCTCACTTACTCAATGAGCGCTCCAGCCGTTACTCAACAAACATGGATACGATAAAAAATGCCTACATAAAAATTTTTAAAATATCTTTTACAAATCTAAATATATCTTTTAAAAATCGAAATATATCTTGAAAAAATCGAAATATATCTTGAAAAAAATCTAAGTATATCTTGAAAAAATCTAAATATATCTTGAAAAAATCTAAAAATATCTATACAAATGTAGCCCTGAACAAACTCTCTGCAGCACATCAGGCGAGATCGAGTTTACAGCGTCAGTAGATGGCTACTTGCAGATTGTCCATGTTTGATGTGGGTAGGGGAGGTACATGCACACTATCCTTCAGGTATCTCCCGAAGGAAAAATTCACTTAGGTCCGGTGATGTCAGGGGCCACGTACAGCAGTCATCGTATCCACGTAAAATAAGCATACAAGGCTGGGAAGCAGCTAAACTAGTAGAAGAGACAAACTACGATGTTTCGGCAAGATCCTTCATCAGGTACAACACAACAAATATTCTAGGAATAGAACTGCTCTAAAGCAACAAATCATATAAATACGAAAGTCAAAAGACCAACGGTTACCTCAGAGTAGTTTTTTTTCCCTAGAATATTTATTGTTTTGTATCTGCTTTTTAATTTTTATTTATTTAAAAAAAAATATTTTATTTATTTATTTTTTTTCCTCAGCTTTCACCTCTGGCAAAATGGCTAGAAACTAGGAACTGAATTTTGCGTGTTAAATTCGATTTCCCCCTGGCAGCCATGTGCACAGAGGTCCCTCGCCGCACAAACAGACAACTCCGTTCTCAGAGGTTCTCATATTTTTTCCATTGATGAGTAATTGATATTTCAAGCCGGGCCTCGTTGCTGAGACAGTGCTGGTTGCCGTAAGGAGAAATAACAAATAACAAATAACAAATAACAATTCCAACTGCTACAGCCGTGATTTGAACTCACAACCTCCCTGTCTCGAGACAGGCGTCTGGTCTCGATGAAGACTTACATCGTAAGTTGTCTCTCCTCTCTACTAGTTTAGCTGCTCAATAGCATTTTGTGTTAATTTGACATGCTGACTGTAGCCCTACGCGCGGCCCCGCATTGTACATAATATATTGAATATTTAATATTTGTGTCTGTCTTCACTTTGTCCAGCGCGAACAATCCATCTTGTTGGACGGTGCTTTTTGAGAAATCTGCGGCCAGCCTGATGCCAGTGCGGTGATATCCCTCTTGATGACAAATGTAGCCACCGTCTTCTTCTTCATTTACCTTTCAGCGTTGAGGGCAGATATTATTTGCAGTGTTTTGCTCTTCTTTTCCCCTTTGATGCTGTTTTCTTTCCCAGTGTTTTTAATATTCCGTCAAGCCATCTTTTTCGTGGTCGACACATTGGGTCTGGTGTTCTCGCAACGTTTATTGAGGGCTCGTTGCGTTGTTTTGATCATTGAGTTGTCACGTGGCCAAACTATTTTATCTGTTGTTTCTTTATATTTTCTATGGCGGGGTTATTCCTAGCTTTTTTTCCCTTAGTTCTTCATATCTGATCTTGTCTCTCATTCTGTGTTTTCCTGTCATTTGTTTAACACACTTCATTTCGGTAGAGGGTATTTTTTCTTGTTGTTCTTGCATCTAGGTTCAGGACTGGCATTGGTAGCACAATGTTGGGATGAAGATTGTATTGTAGAGCCTCTAGAGTTATTTCCTTGTTGGACAATAGTGGTGATAGCTGTCCAGCTGTAGCTTCCCCTACAACTACTTCTGTAATCAACCAGCTGATTAGTATTTCCAGGTAAATCAAGGAGTGTTTTTGTGTTCACCCATAACTTATATTTAAGAAAATAATGCTCAAGATAACAATTGTTGATATCATAGTGGGTTTCTCCTTTATATGCGCATAGAAGTAGTTACAATGTTCACATAAAACATACGTCAGAGTATGAGTTTTGTAATTCCCAGGGTCTCAGAATTAATTATTTATGTATTTATTAGAGTTGACGTCACTGCATTACTTAGTTTCCTTCAATAGCGGACAAGATCATGTAAAGTCCCTGTCCCTGTATATATGTAAATGCATTTGATTTGTTCTATATATACCCACATTAGTCCCATCTTGTCTCTGATATGTATAAAATATAGACATTTAATCGTTCTGCTTCTAAAATACGATTTTCCAATTTTCCTTCCTGGTAAAGCGTTCTAACATTCCATGTACATATGTGAATGAGACTTTCCACCGTCTAGACTTGATCTGCGCTTTACGTCACATTGGTGCTGTTCATGACCGTTGTTGGAATTCCTTGACGCAAGTTATGTCCATGTTACTCATTAATGTAAACTACTTCATCAGTCGCAGTTTTATCTCTTTAGGGAATTTTCACCGTGTTTTGTTCGTCGTAGGCTGCTTTCACTAGAGCAATCAGGAATCTAAAGGAAGCGAAATTGTTGTGTACGACATTGTTGTGTGCTACGTCATCGTAATGGCTCATCGTACATCCTAGACCGGCCGTACGCTAATCTTACGGTCTGTTGTTCGATGTGCGACGGGGATAATCTGACGATGAACTGTGTGTCTATATGTTCGGAATTGGAGTCAACAACGATGGCCTAACATCATCAAGCGCTATACATTTTTTTAAAAATACAACGATCATCATTTCAAGAGGACGTGAACTTCCGATATATGGTGGATAGGCGGGGGGAACAATTGAAGGCTATGCATGAAAAGTGTTCCTTGTTGAAGCTTCCTCACATTCCAAGTCCGGCTTGTTGCAGGAGCTACTGAGTTAAGTGCTCTGTGTGAGCTGTGTGTCTCATCCGTTTTGATCATGTTTCGATATTCCAATTGTTTACGATGAATGATGATATCGTATGGCAGGGAACAGTTGGCTGTGTTCACTTTCTGCGTGGTTTCGCCTTATGTCTTTTGCGTGTGCTGAGACTGCTACTATGGGGACTACAGTTACCTTTCTTTGTTTGGGAGATGAGATATTCATTCGAGTGATTACGCTGGCACGGGCGGTTGAGCAATTATGGATTTTAATTCGTTTGCAGTGATACCGGGGCCTTCCATAACCAAATAACAAAATAACCAAATGTACATATTCGTAGATCTTTCTCTCCATGGCTTTCTTTGGAATAGTACGTGGTGAGGCTTCAATCTCTTTCACGGTGGTTTGCCATATTTATCTTTCGTGTCCTGAATGCCTCTTGTGGACCACACACTTTGCTATTTTCGCTTTCTGAGCCGTTGATCATTTCTGATTCTTCAACTCCATCTACCGTCACAGACGGGGCATGGTAAAAGACACATCAGCCTTATAAAAGTAATCTTGGAAGGGAAAATGCAAGATAACAAAGAGAGAATATAAAGAAAGAGGTGACTGGGAATCCGTCAGAAAGAGCTGATTAAGAATCCGGCATGACAAGTGAAAGAGAATGACAAAGAGAGAAAAGAAAGAAAGAGTTGACTGAGAATCCGTCAGAAAGAGCTGATTAAGAATCCGTCATGACAACTGTCAGAGAATGACAAAGAGGTGACTGAGAATCCGTCAGAAAGAGCTGACTGGGAATCCGTCATGACAACAGTCAGAGAATGACAAAGAGAGAAAAGAAAGAGCTCCGTGACCCCCCGTGTGTTGTGTATAAGACATTTGTGGCAGTGTTAATTACCGGCAGCACAATCCTGTGGTAAGGTGGTCGGCAGCGCAGCCTTTAAAAACCATCCACTTGGGCCGGAACATTCCAGGGTGAAGACCACTGTGCTAAAATGATCAAATTTAGTGCATTTTTGCTATCCAGATATGCCATGTTTTTGCTTGCCCTTTAGCGGCATCTGTATTTCGTATAAAAACGATCAACATCGCGTAACATCTCCGAGGCTCTCTTGCTTCTCTACCCTGCTATCACATGACGCTGTCACGCGAGGCAAAAACCATCGAACATTTGTCACGCAATATCTCCTCGTGTTGTTGGTTCAAGCCCTCGCCCTGCAACGGCTTGTCTTCTCCAATAGGCCTTTCTAATAACAAAAACCAACTTATGAAACATCGCTTTGTACCTTCCAACAAAACTGCATAAACAACGTCAAATGGCAAACTGAACAAAGCAAACAAACACGAGAACATAGAGATCTTGAAGAACACAATCTCTGGGGGACCAGTCTTGAACTCATTCAACCAGCCCACTTCCAACGTCGTAGGGGAACCTGCAACTTTTATCTGAAACGGCTCGAGAATAGGGTTTCACAGGCTGACCTTTGCATATGGCGCGGTGAATTTCCTGTTTCCAGGGAAAGAACGTATTTAATCACACGCGCACGCACACGCACGCACACTCTTTCATACATTGAGCCACGCGCGTGATCAGCAAAAATGATTGTGCGCGTGATTCCTGAAGAACATGAGTTTGAAATACATGCTCCAGATGAAATTAATCGTAGAAATAAGGATTAGAGAGAAACACGAGTACATATGGTATGGGAATGCTTCTTAAGTTTTCAAGGGGAGCTCACCTCTTCATCAATAAGTAAAGAATGGTAAGGGTTTCCTTCCCTGACTTGCTAGACGTGGGACGTAGTGTTTGGTGGCTAGACATTTCCACGAGCACATCACATTTTCGGGTATGTGGTCGGTATCACGCCAGGCCGCATTTACTTCCTATTAAAATATCTGGTGTCCACAAATAGAGGCTAGGGAGCCGCGATAGCTCAGTGGTTAGTGAACTGGACTACAAAGGACAAGAGGTAAGGTTCGATCCCAATCGACGGCTTCCGGGTTCACCCAGCTTTAAATGGGTACCGGATTCTTTTCTGGGAAAGTAAAGCGGCATGGGCGTAATACCGACCACATTACCCCGAAAATCATGTGCTGAACTCTGTACAATTTATGGTCACTAACACCATATTCCCTATACGACACTTGGCGGGACGGGCTCTTCACTTGTACTTACAGCAAATTTTCGGATGATGTGGTCGGTATCACGCCAGGCCGCCTTTACTTCCCATAAAAATATCTGGTGTCCACATTTAGAGGCTGAACACAAGAGCCTTTTCGATATGATAAAAAAATCCGCCACTTCTGGGAAACGAACCCAGAATTTTCTGACCAGGAAGCGGGCGTACTAACCACTCAGCCGCACAGGCTCCTCTTCATTAATAGACATGTTTATTTAGCTTCTTCTTGTTCTTTCTTTGTTCTCTCCTTCTCGTTACGCCTTCAGATGTACAATTTAATAAGTTCAAAGGCAACATTGGTCAGCTAGAGGTTGGTGGTATCTCTATACAACTTGTCCAAGTATGGTAATGGTCACGGGTACTTCCCATTGTCAGCAGATATTGGACAATGTTTATTGCTGGTGTGTGTTCCATCTCACTTCAATGTTCATAGAAATAATGTTCCAAGAAATGGTGTTCCTAGAAATGATGTTCCAAGAAAATGATTTTTCTAGAAATGGTGTTCCTAGAAATGATGATCCTAGAAATGGTGTTCCTAGAAATGATGTTCGCAGAAATGGTGTTCCTAGAAATTATGTTCCAAGAAATGATTTTTCTAGAAATGGTGTTCCTAGAAATGATGATCCTAGAAATGGTGTTCCTAGAAATGGTGTTCCTAGAAATGATGTTCGCAGAAATGGTGTTCCTAGAAATTATGTTCCAAGAAATGATATTCCTAGAAATGGTGTTCCTAGAAATGGTGTTCCTAGAAATGATGGTCCTAGAAATGATAGTCCTAGAAATGATGTTCACAGAAATGGTGTTCCTTGAAATAATGTTCCAAGAAATGATGTTTCTAGAAATGGTGTTCCTAGAAATGATGGTCCTAGAAATAATGTTCCTAGAAATGTGTTCTTAGAAATGATGTTATTAGAAATGATGTTCCTAGAAATGATGTTATTAGAAATGATGTTCATTGAGATGATGTTTCTAGAAATGGTGTTTCTAGAAATGATGTTATTAGAAATGATGTTCATAGAAATGATGTTCCTAGAAATGATGTTACCAGAAATGGTGTTCCTAGAAATGATGCTCCTAGAAATGATGTTCATAGAAATGGTGTTCCTAGAAATGATGTTACCAGAAATGGTGTTCCTAGAAATGATGTTCCTAGAAATGATGTTACCAGAAATGGTGTTCCTAGAAATGATGTTCCTAGAAATGATGTTCTTAGAAATGATGCTCCTAGAAATGATGTTCCCATAAATGATGTTCCTAAGAATGATGTTCCTAAGAATGATGTTCATAGAAATAATGTTCATAGAAATGATGTTCCCATAAATGATGTTCATAGAAATGATGTTCCTAGAAATAATGCTCATAGAAATAGTGCTCCCAGAAATGATATTCATAGAAATGATGCTCCTAGAAATGATGTTCATAGAAATGATGTTCATAGAAATAGTGTTCCTAGAAATGATGTTCCCAGAAGTGATGTTCCCAGAAATTATGTTCATAGAAATGATGTTCCTAGAAATGATGTCCATAGAAATGATGTTCATAGAAATAGTGTTCCTAGAAATGATGTTCCAGAAGTGATGTTCCAGAAATTATGTTCCTAGAAATGGTGTTCCTAGAAATGATGTTCATAGAAATGACGTTCCTAGAAATGATATTCATAGAAATGATGTTCCCAGAAATGGTGTTCCTAGAAATAGTGTTCCTAGAAATAGTGTTCCTAGAAATGATGTTCATAGAAATGATGTTCCCAGAAGTGATGTTCCCAGAAATGGTGTTCCTAGAAATGATATCCTAGAAATGTTCCTAGAAATAGTGTTCCTAGAAATGATGTTCCTAGAAATGATGTTCCTAGAAATGATGTTTCTAGAAATGGTGTTCCTAGAAATTATGTTCACAGAAATGATGTTCCTAGAAATAGTGTTCCTAGAAATGGTGTTCCTAGAAATTATGTTCACAGAAATGATGTTCCTAGAAATAGTGTTCCTAAAAATGGTGTTCCTAGAAATGATGTTCATAGAAATTAGTGTTCCTAGAAATAGTGTTCTTAGAAATGATGTTCATAGAAATGATGTTCATAGAAATAGTGTTCCTAGAAATGATGTCCCAAATATGACGTTCCAAGAAATGATGTTCCAAAAAATGACGTTCCTAGAAATGATGTTCCCAAAAATGACGTTCCTAGAAAGGATATTCCTAGAAATGAGGGTACGGACACGTTGACACAAGAAGCTGGTAAACTAATGCAGCCGAATACAAGCATAACCTATGATGATTCGAAGCGATTTGTTAGGAACACAAACATAAATGGAATAACAAACACCAATGTAATCAGAACAACGATGCCTACGACCAGTTCAATAGAAGAAAAAAAAGAAACAAGCAGCAATAATTAGACTCGGGACATGCCATAGCAGGTTAAGTATCATCAACGCAAAGGCAGGAATAAAACTCTAATCAATGTCGGCACAGGGTAAAATGGCATTTTAGCTTAATTCTCTCATGTACGTGAGAAAGGAATTAAGAAAAAACAACTTAAAGAGCCCCGTCACGCCAAGTGGCGTATAGTGATTGGTTATTGGTTATTGGTTATGGAAGGCCCCAGTATCACTGCCAACGAATTAAAATCCATAATTGCTCAACCGCCCGTGCCAGTGGAATCATCCGAATTACTAATACATCTCCCAAACAAAGAAAGATAACTGTAGTCCCCATCGTAGCAGTCTCAGCACACGCCAAAAGACATAAGGCGAAACCGCGCAGAAAGTGAACACAGCCAAATGTTCCCTGTCATACGATATCATCATTCATCGTAAACAATTGGAATATCGAAACATGATCAAAACGGATGAGACACACAGCTCACGGTGTGCACAGAGCACTTAACTCAGTAGCTCCTGCAACAAGCGGACTTGGAATATGAGGAAACTGCAAGAAGGAACACTTTTCAGACATAGCCTTCAATGGTTCCTGCCGCCTATCCACCATATACCATGGGAGTTCACGTCCTCCCGAAAATGATGATCGTCATAGCACTTGATGATGTTAGGCCGTCATTGATGACTCCAATTCCAAACATATAGACACACAGTGGTGGTAAGTTATCATTTCCAATCCAACAGAAGCCACATGACCTGTAGTTAGTAAAACCACAGAGAGAATATGATTTTGTGACCTTCACTGATTCACTCTTAGATGTGAATGTGTAGTTTACACAAGAGGACCATAATTTTAACAGACCTTCGGCACATGATTTGTGGGGTAATGTGGTCGGTATTACGCCCGTGCCGCTTTACTTCCCAGAAAAAAAACCGGTACCCATTTGAGGCTGGGTGAACCCGGAAGCCGTCGGTTGGGATCGAACCCTACCCCTTGTCCTTTTTAGTCCAGTTCACTAACCACTGAGCCATCGCGACTCCTTGTGTGAGAAAGGAATAGTGGTTATTTATTGTCTTCATGATCTATTCCCATTAGTGTAGTACTTGTGCAATGTATTTTATGTGCCCTATTGACGGCGAATTTTAAAGGGTACCGATTTTTTTTTGGTGGGAGGGGGGGGGAGGTGGGGAAGGGGGGGGGGAAGAAAAGCGGCATGGGCATAATACCGACCACATTACCCAAAATCATGTGCTGAAGGTCTGTACAATTGATGGTCACTAACACCATATTCCCTTATACGCCACTTGGCGTGACGGGTTACTTTACTTTTTTTTTTTTTTTTTTTCTAAACCATTAACGGTGAATCGTTTACTGAGTTAATTTGTCTCATGTTGAGTATTCCCATCTGTGGGACTGTTTTCTTGCCCTGCAGAGGGTTTGCTACACAATGGAGTGTTATTTTGCCACGTAGATGGTTTGCTATCTGATAAATTGTTATTTTGTCACGTAGATGGTTTGCTATCTGATAAATTGTTATTTTGTCACGTAGATGGTTTGCTATCTGATAAATTGTTATTTTGTCACGTAGATGGTTGCTATTTGATGAATTGTTATTTTGTCACGTAGATGGTTTGCTATCTGATAGATTGTTATTTTGTCACGTAGATGGTTTGCTATATGATGAATTGTTATTTTGTCACGTATATGGTTTGCTATATCTTCTTCTTCTTCTTCTACCTTTTTAGCTCCCAGTGGAGCATAGGTCTTCAACAAACACTTTCCAAGTCGTTCTGTTTTTTGCAATTCTTTTAAGATCATTCCATGTCTTCCCCATCATCTTCATCTCTGCTTCAATCTGTCTTCTCCAAGAATTCCTTGGTCTTCCTCTTTGTCTTTTCCCCTGGGGATTCCAAAAAAGGGCCTGTTGTGTAATACTCTCAGTTGGTTTCCGTAGTGTGTGTCCTATCCTCGCCATCGTCTTCGCTGTATTTCTTTATCCACTGGTATTTGACCAGTACATTTCCATAATTCCACGTTAGTGACTTTGTCCTGCCATTTCCATCCCTTTATTCTGCGCAAGCATCCATTAATGAAAGTCTGTACCTTCGTGATTGTCAATTTTGTTATTCTCCATGTTTCACAGCCATATAATAGAACCGACTTAACATTGGAGTTGAAAATTTGTATTTTTGTATTTAGCCTAATTTCTTTGGATTTCCATATGTTTCCCAGTGCAATGAAAGCTCCTCTTGCTTTTGATATCCTTATTTTGGTATCGTTTTCTGTTCCTCCCTCTTTATCTATATTACTGCCCAGATATATATAAGATTGTACGTCTAGTAGAGGTATTTCTCCTAGTTTTATTTGGTTATTGCCAACTGCATTAATTCTCATAATGTTGGTCTTATCTCTATTAATCTTTAGTCCTAGCTGTTGTGATCTCTCATCTAATATACTCATTTATCTTGCATCTGTTGGTGGCTGTGTGATAGGAGAGCTATGTCATCAGCAAAGTCTAAATCATCAAGTTGTTTGGTCAGTGACCACTGGATCCCATTTCTGTTGTTTTGAGTTATTTTCATAATCCAATCTATGGCCAGTAGAAAGAGAAATGGAGACAGAAGGCATCCTTGCCTTACTCCTGTTCTTATTTCAAATGCTTCTGTAAGCTGTCCTTCATGCACCACACTACATTTTGTTCCTTCATACATTGTTTTTTATCAGGTTAATAAACTTTATGGGGATTCCATAATGACTCAGCAACTTCCAAAGCATTCTTCTGTCTAAACTATCAAATGCCTTTTCGTAATCTATGAATCCAATATAAAGTGGGGATTTTAGTTCTAAACTTTGTTCAACTATTATACGTAGAGTAGTTATTTGATCAGCACATGATCTGTTCTTCCTAAACCTGCTTGTTCATCTCTCAAGTGTTTCTCTATAGCCTCTTTTAGTCTCTCCAGAATGATTCTGCCTAATATTTTTCCTGGCACTGATAGTAGCATAATTCCCCTATAATTTGTGCACTCCTGTAAACTTCCTTTCTTTGGTAGTTTGATCATATAACCTTCTCTCCAGTCTTTAGGTATTTCTTCCCTCTCCCAAATTTTATCCAATAGATTATGTAACATCTTGGTAGAGGTGATAATATCTGCTTTGATGGCTTCCGAAGGAATTTCATCTGGTCCTGTGGCTTTACCATCTTTTAATAGTTTGATGGCTTTCATTATTTCTTCTTTGCTTGGTTTTCCGCAGTTAACGTGTAATTCTTCTTCTGCTGGTAGTATATCTGGAGGATTATTTGAGCCGGGTCTGTTCAAAAGTTCTTCAAAGTGCTCCTTCCATCTCTCCATTTGTTCCCTTATATTACTAAGCAGATTTCCTTTCTTATCTTTGATAAAGGTGTTGATCTGTTTGTATTTTCCACCTAATTTCTTTGTGCTGTTGTACAGTTCTTTCATATTCCCTTTATTTGCTGCTTCTTCTGCCTCTTTAGCTAATTCATCTATATATTTCCTCTTATCCTTTTAATGCATCTTCTCACTTCTTTGTTCACCTCTGTGTAAGCTTCCTGTGTCTTGGCTTTATTACTTCTTGTTTTGCTTTTATTTATGTCTGCTTTCTTGTTCTTTCTTTCTTTAATTTTATCCAGGGTCTCTGCTGTCATCCATGCCTTATTCTGGCGTTCTCTTTTCCCCAGTGTTTCTTCGCATGTCTCTTTCCATATATTTTTTACCTGTTTCCAATGATCTTCTATATTTATTGTATTTTCTAGTTGTTGGAGGACTTGGTATTTGTTTGATATTGTGACTGCGAATTTATCTTTAATTCCTTGTTCTTTAAGAAACCCTACATTGAAATACTTTCTGCCCTTATTCGTTGTAGTATACCTTTTAATTTAATTTTAAGTTTGGCTAACAGAAGATGATGATCAGAAGCTATATCTGCCCCTCTATATACTTTTACATCCTGTAAGGATGACTTAAACTTATTATTAATACATATGTGATCAATTTGGTTTTCCGTTCTATGATCTGGGACATCCATGTAGCTTTGTGTATTCTTTTATGTTGGAATATTGTTCCTCCTAGGCTCATTTGATTAAGGGCGCAGAAATTCACAAATATCTCTCCATTCTCGTTTATATCTCCAAGTCCATGTTTTCCCATAATCTCTTCGAAGCCTCTGTTGTCTGATCCTACCTTAGCATTTAGGTCTCCCATCAAGATTATAATATCCTTGGCTCGTCTTGCATCCATCTGGCATTGTAGCTGTTTATAAAAATCATCTTTAACTGAGTCATCTTTATCGTTGGTTGGTGCATAGCATTGTATAATGTGTAATTTTATTTTGTTTTTGGTTGTTCTAAATGTTGCTCTCACCAGTCTTGGTCCCACTGCCTCCCATTCTATTAGTGTCTTCTGTGCATTCTTTGATAGCATTATAGCTACCCCTTCGCTATGTTGTGCTCCTGGTTCCTGGTGTCCTGATGATAAAATCATCTCCCCTGTATTCAATTTTATTCTCTCCGCTCCCAGCCATCTTGTTTCACACATTCCCAGAATATCTATCTTGTAGTTGGTCATCTCTGCTGCCACTTGTGCCGCTTTTCCCTGTTCGTTAAGGGTACGAACATTCCAGGTGCCAATTCTGGATGATTTCCTGGTAGACAAAGGGTGAGTCGGCAACCCGGACTCCCTATGGCTTTCTCCGGATTGCGTCATACATCTCTTAGACAGAGAGCCCTTCTCTTTCCTGGTTGACGGATTTACTTTATCTTTCTTTGACTTGTTCATGTTTGTGAAGTTTTTTCGGCTTATTTTTTTTTACAGTATGGGATAGCCAGTCCCATGCCTAACCCTCCTTTCTCGCCCTCTTACGAACATGCCTGGTAGGGTACAGCGCCGCTATTCTTTACTTCCCTTTCGGGCCCCGGCAGCGCACAGGCGAGGTTTGCTATATGATGAATTGTTATTTTGTCACGTAGATAGTTTGCTATATGATGAATTGTTATTTTGTCACGTAGATGGTTTACTATCTGATGAGTTGTTATTTTGTCACGTAGATGGTTTGCTATCTGATAGATTGTTATTTTGTCACGTTAAGGTAGATAGTATTCTGTGTAAGAAAATCTCAGTTTGCCCTACACAATGTATCTATCTGAAAAAAATGGCGGTTTGTTTACGCCGTCTGCCGTCAAGGACGCGTAATTCATTTAATTTGTGAAAGGTTCTCAGTGTATCCGTGTGCTGCAGAGCGATTTACTGGAGTTGGCCAGTTCATAACGTGGAAACGGGTTCTGGACCGTGCGACTGAGTAAGTGCACGTGAGTCTGGATCATCCACAGCATCGACGTTTCAGCGACAAAATAATCTATGACGACGGTAAGTGTATGTATTCAGATGCAACACAATGTATGTATTCAGATGCAGCCCGAACTACATCATCGAAGAAGGAAAACACGACAGGGCAAGCGTGGTGGCATTAAAAGATCGAAGTGTGAGAGGCTAGGCCTAAAGTATGTGCGCGTTACTTATTGGAATTGTGGGTCCATAAATCAACGACGGCCCATTCTTGATAAGCTACTGTGCGGCGCCGATATAATGGTTTTACAAGAAACTCTTCTTGGTGACAGGACAGTAAGTACTCCTGGCTTTCATTGTTTCTACAATAGGCGACACCTTGGGCAGGCCATCCTTGTGCGCAACAATATGGTGGCAGCTGAGGTTGATATGTCTATGTGGAACAATGCAGAATTGCAGGTACATGCGGTTAGGGTGCAGACCGGGTACAAATAATAATACATAAATATTATTATATGGGGAACTTCCGAGGCGATAATAGGGAATACTAGAACAAAGAAGTATGTGTTAGCACTCGGAAAAATTGACAGACAAACAACAATAGAAAAAAACGAAGAACAATATATGGTCCGAAGTGGGATCGAACCCGTACTCAGTGGCACCGCGCCTTGCCACGAGAAGCCGAACGCTTGGCACACTACCACGCAGCCAACTAAAAAATTGGCTATTGCAGTAGTGTCTTACACGATGACGTTCTCAATGACTATAGCATAGGGTAACGATCACAGACCGGAAATAAATTGTATATTTGTACTTTCCTATTAATGCAAGTATCTCCCAGTAGGGCTGAATACTTGTGTTGTAGACAAACATTTATTGGACGAAACAGCACGAATAGTAGTTCCCAGTGATTATATACTGGGTACAAATAATAATACATAAATATTTTATATGGGGAACTTCCGAGGCGATAATAGGGAATAATAGAACAAAGAAGTATGTGTTAGCACTCGGAAAAATTGACAGACAAACAACAATAGAAAAAAACGAAGAACAATATATGGTCCGAAGTGGGATCGAACCCGTACTCAGTGGCACCGCGCCTTGCCACGAGAAGCCGAACGCTTGGCACACTACCACGCAGCCAACTAAAAATTGGCTATTGCAGTAGTGTCTTACACGATGACGTTCTCAATGACTATAGCATAGGGTAACGATCACAGACCGGAAATAAATTGTATATTTGTACTTTCCTATTAATGCAAGTATCTCCCAGTAGGGCTGAATACTTGTGTTGTAGACAAACATTTATTGGACGAAACAGCACGAATAGTAGTTCCCAGTGATTATATACTGGGTACAAATAATAATACATAAATATTATTATATGGGGAACTTCCGAGGCGATATAGGGAATAATAGAACAAAGAAGTATGTGTTAGCACTCGGAAAAATTGACAGACAAACAACAATAGAAAAAAACGAAGAACAATATATGGTCCGAAGTGGGATCGAACCCGTACTCAGTGGCACCGCGCCTTGCCACGAGAAGCCGAACGCTTGGCACACTACCACGCAGCCAACTAAAAAATTGGCTATTGCAGTAGTGTCTTACACGATGACGTTCTCAATGACTATAGCATAGGGTAACGATCACAGACCGGAAATAAATTGTATATTTGTACTTTCCTATTAATGCAAGTATCTCCCAGTAGGGCTGAATACTTGTGTTGTAGACAAACATTTATTGGACGAAACAGCATAAATGTTTGTCTACAACACAAGTATTCAGCCCTACTGGGAGATACTTGCATTAATAGGAAAGTACAAATATACAATTTATTTCCGGTCTGTGATCGTTACCCTATGCTATAGTCATTGAGAACGTCATCGTGTAAGACACTACTGCAATAGCCAATTTTTTAGTTGGCTGCGTGGTAGTGTGCCAGCGTTCGGCTTCTCGTGGCAAGGCGCGGTGCCACTGAGTACGGGTTCGATCCACTTCGGACCATATATTGTTCTTCGTTTTTTTCTATTGTTGTTTGTCTGTCAATTTTTCCGAGTGCTAACACATACTTCTTTGTGTTCTATTATTCCCTATTATCGCCTCGGAAGTTCCCCATATAATAATATTTATGTATTATTATTTGTACCCAGTATATAATCACTGGGAACTACTATTCGTGCTGTTTCGTCCAATAAATGTTTGTCTACAACACAAGTATTCAGCCTACTGGGAGATACTTGCATTAATAGGAAAGTACAAATATACAATTTATTTCCGGTCTGTGATCGTTACCCTATGCTATAGTCATTGAGAACGTCATCGTGTAAGACACTACTGCAATAGCCAATTTTTTAGTTGGCTGCGTGGTAGTGTGCCAAGCGTTCGGCTTCTCGTGGCAAGGCGCGGTGCCACTGAGTACGGGTTCGATCCCACTTCGGACCATATATTGTTCTTCGTTTTTTTCTATTGTTGTTTGTCTGTCAATTTTTCCGAGTGCTAACACATACTTCTTTGTTCTATTATTCCCTATTATCGCCTCGGAAGTTCCCCATATAATAATATTTATGTATTATTATTTGTACCCAGTATATAATCACTGGGAACTACTATTCGTGCTGTTTCGTCCAATAAATTTTGTCTACAACACAAGTATTCAGCCCTACTGGGAGATACTTGCATTAATAGGAAAGTACAAATATACAATTTATTTCCGGTCTGTGATCGTTACCCTATGCTATAGTCATTGAGAACGTCATCGTGTAAGACACTACTGCAATAGCCAATTTTTTAGTTGGCTGCGTGGTAGTGTGCCAAGCGTTCGGCTTCTCGTGGCAAGGCGCGGTGCCACTGAGTACGGGTTCGATCCCACTTCGGACCATATATTGTTCTTCGTTTTTTTCTATTGTTGTTTGTCTGTCAATTTTTCCGAGTGCTAACACATACTTCTTTGTTCTATTATTCCCTATTATCGCCTTGGAAGTTCCCCATATAATAATATTTATGTATTATTATTTGTACCCAGTATATAATCACTGGAACTACTATTCGTGCTGTTTCGTCCAATAAATGTTTGTCTACAACACAAGTATTCAGCCCTACTGGGAGATACTTGCATTAATAGGAAAGTACAAATATACAATTTATTTCCGGTCTGTGATCGTTACCCTATGCTATAGTCATTGAGAACGTCATCGTGTAAGACACTACTGCAATAGCCAATTTTTTAGTTGGCTGCGTGGTAGTGTGCCAAGCGTTCGGCTTCTCGTGGCAAGGCGCGGTGCCACTGAGTACGGGTTCGATCCCACTTCGGACCATATATTGTTCTTCGTTTTTTTCTATTGTTGTTTGTCTGTCAATTTTTCCGAGTGCTAACACATACTTCTTTGTTCTATTATTCCCTAGGGTGCAGACCCCAGTTCATTTCGTGATTGTTAATGTGTATGCCTGTAATGGGAAGGTGAACACACAACAATGGCAGAATCTCTTCGAGTTCGATGAAGAGAACGTCATTTTCTGCGGAGACTTTAATGCTAGAGGAAACCAGTGGGGTAACGTCATAACCAACAAGCAGGGAGAAGACCTAGAGAACGCACTAGTGTCAGTCGATTTAGTGTGCTTGAATGATGGAAGGGCAACAAGAATGGCCACTCGAACAGGGGACTCTGATAGTGTCATAGACCTTGCACTGGTGTCTTCCACCTTCGCACCGGTTTGCAGGTGGAGTGCGCTGGAGTTCCACGGAAGTGATCACTATCCATGTGTCCTCCTAACTGAGAAAAGCAGAAATAGAAGCCAGAAAAGAAAGATCCACACATTCAACTACGAGAAAACAGACCAGAACGTCATTAGCAAATCAGACATAGGAAACAGAGCGCCCCTCGTAGGAGGCAGGAGAGATGGACGCAACCACCCTGGTGGAACGTAGTTGTCGAGGAAGCTTGGCGGAGCAAGAGACAAACGGTCAAGACATGGCAGAAAACCAGGAGGAATGGAGAACACAACCTGAGCTCTTGAAGCGTCTGAAAGTAGAGGTTGACCAAAAAATGATGCACTTTAAACTATGCGCTAAGCAGGCTAAGGATGCCAAATGGGATGACTTCTGTAAAAAAGAGTGCTCAGAAAAATCGCTCGCCACATTCTGGCACCTTCATCAGAGCATGAATGGCACAACACGACACAGAGGCATACCAGACTTTCAGAGCACAGACTGGATATGGCACAAATCTGATGAGAGCAAAGGGAAGGCCCTGCTTGCCCGCTACATTGAGCAGACGGACCAAAGAAATGAGGCTGTAAGAATGAGGATACGGGGGTCGCTGTCAGAATTGTGTAAGGATGTAGGGATGGAAGAAGATCTCACAATCACAACGAATACCATTCGCACGACACTTAAAAGGTCACACACACTGCTCCTGGTCCAGATGGTGTTCGGTACGATGACATAGGCAATTTAGCTGACGACGACTTGACAAAACTGGCCAATGAGTTTAATGCCAGCATTCGGAGTGGCCAGATTAAGGAGGAGTGGCTACACAGCTACTTACTACCGCTACCGAAGTCAAACAAGGACCATTCTCAGATCAGTGCCTACAGAATCATCACAATGCAGAACACTGCGGGCAAGCTGCTGGAGAAAATAGTTGCCCGTGTTCTCACCTGTCACCATGAACAGAAACGCGTATTCCCACCCACACTCGGAGGTTATAGATATAACAAAGAGACATGGCTCAATGCGGCAGTCTTTGCCTATGACGTCTTCGAAGGCTTCCACAGACGAGAGGAGACACGTGCTGCTGCTATAGATCTGGAGGATGCATACAACAGGGTACCATTTGAATATCTCACGCATATGCTCCTAAAACTGGCGGTGCACCCCTTCCTCATGCCGCGGCACTGTTTCAGAGGAAGGTGATACTCAGATGTGGAAGTTGGTCTTCCGAGCCAATATCCATTTGTCCAGGGCTGCCACAAGGCTCACCATTGTCACCAGTTCTATTCAACGTGTACACAATAACGATCACGGCCCAACAGCTGGATGGGAGGGGAAGAACTATGACTTTTGCTGATGATATTCTGGTATATCGACAGGGAAGAGACAGACGGGGAATCGCCTCCACAATGCAAGACGAACTCGATCGCATTTCTTCCTGGTGTGGGGTATCAGGTGCCGTGGTTTATCCTAATAAAGCATCAGTTTCATGGTTCTCCCTTAACAACCATATCGTTAATACAACCACACCGGTAGTACGAATGGGAGCTGATGAGGTGACCAGGGACAAGTTGATGACATACCTCGGAGTTAAGCTTGATCGCAACCTGTGTTTTCGGGACCATTGTCATGTTACTCGTGGTCATGACGTATGCACCACTGTCTTCCTTGGCTATTCTGCCTGCCGAGCGTGCTGTAAATGCCCATGCACTTCTTTGGTGTCGTCTTACAGATCCGTCTGTATAGATGACTGCATCTTTCTCATCGGTGTTATCCATTTGAATGCCTTGGTCACTGTCATCGCCTCGATAGCAGTGACCAAGGCATTCAAATGGTAGAGTCACAAGACTACACCCACGCATGTATACTGAGTGATTCGATGAGCATGATAAAAAAAGTGGAGGCGGGCTCTGTACGCATGCAATGGGTAGAGTCGTTGCAGAAATCCAAAATACGTAAGGTCACCTTTGTCTATGTCCCTGGACATGCGGGAGTACGAGGAAATGAAAGAGCGGACAGGTTGGCTAGCGGCGCTGTCGTTGAGGACGGGCAACCAATGGATCGGGGGGACATCATCAATGCCCTCCGAGATGTGGGAAGAGCACAGGACTTCGACAAACACAGATCCACGTCACTTCTTCGGATGATGGAAATGGGAGTTAAGATGGGCACAGCCAGAAATGAGACACTTAGTGGCCGTGTAAGAAGACTTATCAACCAACACAGAACTGGAGTCGTCAGTCGCTGGACACTGAGGAAATTGCTGAGGAGGGGATCTGAGCACCTATGGACATGTTCTGAGTGCAATGATGATGACCCGCAAATAACTCAATAACTCAATGTATCTATGTGATGATTTCTTATTTTGCCCTGCTGAAGTTATTATATATAAGGAATTGTTATTTTGACACGTTGAGTTTATTCTGTCTGATGCAATCCCAGTTTATCCTGCAGAAGATAATCTCATCATCATCATCATCGGGTGCCGTCTCCGCAACGAAGGTTGGCTACCATGGATCGCCATTCCACTCTGTTTCTTGCTTTGATGGTGCAGGTTGTCATAGATTGGCTTGTCCATATTTTGATGCCACTCGCCCATGTTGGTCTTGGACTACCTCTGCCTCTTTTACCTTGTATTTTCCCTTCCAATATTACTTTTAGTAGGCTGTTGTGTTTTTTAACATGGCCCAACAATTTCATTTGTCTTGTTCTAATTGTGTTTAGTAGTTCTCTTTTTATTTTCAGTTGTTTTAAAACTTCCTCGTTTGTTTTCTTTTCTTTCCATCCAATTCTACATATTCTTCTATAAATCCATATTTCAAAGTCTTCAACTTTCTGTTCTGTTTTCTTGTCTAATGTCCGTGTTGAAGACATTCTAAGGAATTGTTATTTTGTCCTGAAGATGTTGTTTTTTTATGAGAAAATGACATTTTGTTATGCACACGGCATTCTGTCTGAAGAATTGTTATTTCATCATGCAACAAATAGTTCTTTTTAATTAAAAAAATTAATAAAATTTAACAGGTTAGAGATAATAACCGAATAGCAACGCAAGCCCTCATATGTGAAAGAACAGGTAAGAGGAAATGAGGCTGACACAGAGAGACACTGATAAGAATATTGATCAGAGAGGCAAGAACAGCAGGAATCGGCTACCTCAATAAGATAGAGCTGCTTGCACAGAACAGAGACAAATGGCGAGATTTGATAAAATATCTTTACAAGGATTGAAAACTGCTAGAATAAAAATTTAGATAAGAGAAGGAGTATCTGGGTCTATGCCCTATAGGCTGGCTACGGCTCGAAAGGTCAACAGATAGATAGATGATACATTTTTTTACCTTGTGTCATACATAACTAACGAAGGATTATTTCTGTTATCCGAAGAATTGCTATTTTGCTTCATTTAGCAAAAGTACTTCATCTGAAGAATGAGTCTATCTATATAACACTCATCATCATCATCAAGTACAGGGCCTGCTGGCATAGGTGATCATGTCTCTCCACAACTTTCGATATCGACAGTTATTTATCATTTCTGTTGTTGACCTTCTGCCAAGCCATTCTCTTAAGCTGTCTGTTATCTTTTCTCTTTGCTTCCCTCTATCTTTTCCTCCCTCAATTTTCCCAGTTCTTACAATATATTCCAGTTGTTCTCTCTTCATTGCATGGCCAAAAAATGATGATTGTTTCTTCCTAATATTGATATTAGCTCTCGTTTTGCTTTGGACTTTTTCAGAACGTTTTCATTACTCTTCTTAGCTGTCCGTGGTATTCTTAACATTCTTCAGTAAAACCACATTTCTACAGACTCATTTGATTTTCTTGTCTGTTGTCCTATTGCAGATGATTTATATTCATATGTTAAGAGCGGATTGTCCTCTTTCAGAACGTTTTCATTACTATATAACACTGGATACATGTTATTTAAAACAATGAAGGTTTTCACAAGTTTGTTTACGCGGGTGAACTGTAGTTAAAGCCTGTGAACAAGCGATAGCTGGCTTCCACAGCTTGGGAATCCCTGAAGAATCTATGATATGAAAGCTAAACTAAATGCACGTTGATGCAAACAAACGACATTCTCCTTGCTCTTACATGTGTTTGCTCTTACATGTGTTTGCTCTTACATGTGTTTGCTCTTACATGTGTTTGCTAGATCATTTTTCTATTTGCGATTCCACTTATACGCGTCAACATGAGTATCTCAAAGGAAAACATTGGCTTATTTTGAGGTTTGTCAACATCTCTAAATCGTTTGTTCTAAAAAACGGTGCTAGTTAGTTAGATAGTTTAGTTAGTTGGTCAGTTAGATAATTAATTAGTAGTTAGTTTAGTTATATAGCTTAGTTAGTTAGTTGGTCATGTAGATAGTTAATTAGTTAGTTAATTAGTTAGTTATTTTGTTAGTTTAGTTAGTTAGTTGGTCAGTTAGATATTAATTTAGTTAGTTAATAAGTTATTTAGTTAGTTAGATAGTTTAGTTAGTTAGTTGGTCAGTTTTATAGTTAATTAGTTAGTTAGTTAGTTAGTTGGTCAGTTTTATAGTTAATTAGTTAGTTAGTTAGTTAGTTAGTTAGTTAGTTAGTTAATTATTCAGTTAGCTATTTAGTTCCATATACTAACTTCAAAACAAATAACACCAGGGCTAAAATTAACAATAGCAAAATGTTACATCTTCTCAATATTCCTGTATGGTGCAGAAATATTGACATTAGACCAGAAAACAGAACAGAAAATTGAAGCCTTTGAAATGTGGATTTATAGAAGATTAGGTAGAATTGGTTGGAAAGAAAAGAAAACAAACGAGGAAGTTTTTAAAACAACTAAAAATGAAAAGAGAACTACTAAACACAATTCAAACAAGACAAATGCTATTTTTGGGTCATGTTAAAAGACACAACAGCCGAAATAAAAGTAATATTGGAAGGGAAAATACAAGGTAAAAGAGGCAGAGGCAGACCAAGACTAACATGGATGAGTAACATAAAATGATGGACAAGTCAGCCTATGACAACCTGCACAATCAAAGCAAGTGACAGGGCGGAATGGCGCTCCATGGTAGCCAACCTTCGATGCGGAGACGGCACTCAATGATGATTCTCGGGGATATAGCACAGGCGATAACACGTCAACAAATGATCACGTAACATATCCCAATGATTTGGTCATTTGTAACAATTGCCTGGTGACCAGGGAGTCCCAAAGATAAGTAGAAATAATAATCACAGTCTCGAATATTCTTGGGGGAGGGGTTAGAGAGTGGTCTAGAGGCAAGACGTGAATCTCTCGACATGAGGTTTCCAATTCAAATCCGCCATGAGCGGTGGGAATTTTTCCCTTTCCGAATCCAGAGTTTATTACTGCCTCTACCTTATCCCGATCTCTGAGAAGTATATTTCTAGCTCCACCCTCTCCCAATCTCTGAGAAGTATATTTCTGCCTCTACCTTCTCCCGATCTCTGAGAAGTATATTTCTGCCTCTACCTTCTCCCGATCTCTGAGAAGTATATTTGTGGCTCTACCCTCTCCCAATCTCTGAGAAGTATATTTCTGGCCCTACACTCTCCCAATATCTAAGAAGTATATTTCTGGCTCTACCCTTTCTCGATCTCTGAGAAGTATATTTCTGGCTCTACCATCTCCAAATCTTTAAGAAGTATATTACTGGCTCTACCCTCTCTCGATCTCTGAGAAGTATATTTCTGGCTCTACCATCTCCAAATCTCTAAGAAGTATATTTCTGGCTCTACTATCTCCAAATCTCTAAGAAGTATATTTCTGGCTCTACCCTCTCCAAATCTCTAAGAAGTATATTTCTGGTTCTACCCTCTCCCGATCTCTGAGAAGTGTATTTCTGGCTCTACTATCTCCCAATCTCTAAGAAGTATATTTCTGGCTCTACCCTCTCCAAATCTCTAAGAAGTATATTTCTGGTTCTACCCTCTCCCGATCTCTGAGAAGTGTATTTCTGGCTCTACTATCTCCAAATCTCTAAGAAGTATATTTCTGGCTCTACCCTCTCCAAATCTCTAAGAAGTATATTTCTGGCTCTACCCTCTCCCGATCTCTGAGAAGTATATTTCTGGCTCTACTATCTCCAAATCTTTAAGAAGTATATTTCTGGCTCTACCCTCTCCCGATCTCTGAGAAGTATATTTCTGGCTCTACTATTTCCAAATCTCTAAGAAGTATATTTCTGGCTCCTCTCTCTCTCTCTCTCTCTCTCTCTCTTTCTCTCTCTCTATATATATATTTTTTTTTTGGTGAAGTAAGATTCTATGTCAGTGTTGTCAGTAGATGCATAATCTCTTGCAATCCTATGAATATTTCTCAAACTTCCCCATTACCTCTTCTATATTTAGTCAACTAATCTCAAATATTAAGCCCCAAGATCAAACAGACATGGCAAAAAAAAACTTAGTCACCAGACTCAACAAACGTAGTCACCAGACTCAACAAACTTAGTCACCAGAGTCAACAAACTTAGTCACCAGACTCAACAAACCTAGCCCAAGGTCCAGACAACTTAATAACAGACCCAACAAACACAGCCAGCCGACCCAACAAACACAGCCAGCCGACCCAACAAACACAGCCAGTCTACCCAACAAACCAAGCCAGAAAACTCAGTAAATTGAGCAACATGCAACAATCTAAGCAAAAGATCCAAAATATTTTTCCACAGACTCAACAAACGTATCCGGCTGCCCCAATAGACGTAGCAAAAGATCAAAAAGGTTTAATTACTGAATCAACAAATTAAGCCAAAGATTCAAAAGATTTAATCATATACCCAACAAAATAAAAAAAAAATCCAAATGATTTAATCATAGACCAACAACTTTAGTCAAAGATCTAAATGATTTAATCATAGACCAACAAATTTAGCCAAAGATCTAAATGATTTAATCATAGACCAACACATTTAGCCAAAGATCTAAATGATTTAATCATAGACCAACAAATTTAGCCAAAGATCTAAATGATTTAATCATAGACTAACAGATTTAGCCAAAGATCTAAATGATTTAATCATAGACCAACAAATTTAGCCAAAGATGTAAATGATTCAATCATAGACCAACACATTTAGCCAAAGATCTAAATGATTTAATCATAGACCAACAAATTTAGCCAAAGATCTAAATGATTTAATCATAGACCAACAAATTTAGCCAAAGATCCAAATGGTTTAATCATAGATCCAACAAATTAAGCCAAATATTAAAAAAAAATATTTAATCATTGACCCAACAAGACTTTTCAGAACCAGCAGACTTAACTAGAGACTCCCTCACAGAAACCCTGACCCTGACCCTACCATGTCTAACAAGCTAAACACAGCCGCTATAACAATCACAAGGCCTATTAAGAGCAAACAGTCTGTCTTATCCTGACTCCTTTATCTTGACATTGCACAATTTATCACAAAATTCCCACGCAAGCTCAAGGGCAGAAGAAGAAACGGCAAAAAAGGCGATGAGTTCTTGCAGTTGTTTACGAACCAAGAAGGCAATATTAAAACATCCGGCCCTCGTTGCCTTCTCCTCCATCAAAGCTGACAACTGCGACAACGAGGAAAAGGAAAACACGCTGCCGAGCTGTAGAAGACGCATTCACGTAAGATTTACTGAGGGCGGGGTGACATTTGGTAACAGTTAATGAAGGAGAATGTTTGTAGGCATTAGAAGGAGTTGGTCGGATTGGAGGTGGCCACACGATGATAGTTTGTATGTAGCTGAGACAGCAGTGCTTGGTGTAGGTCGAGTTCTGGAACGAGGAGACTATCAATTGCTCTTTACCTACAAACATACACACCTACCCACAACCTATCTATCTACTCATCTACCTACTCAGCTACATACCAAACCATCAACTCCCCTACTTATCTAACTACTCACCCACTCACCTACCTTTCCACCTACCTGTTCACCCCCATACCTACCTATCTACCCACCTACCACCCACCTACATATCTACCTACCTACTCCCACCTAACTACCTACCACCCACTTACATAACTACCTACCACCCACCTACATAACTACCTACCTACCCCCACCTACCCCCACCTACCATCCACCTACATAACTACCTACCTACCTACCTACCCCCACCTACCTACATACTGACATACCTACCTACCACCAACCTACCTATCTACATACCTACCTAACTACCGACCACCCACCTACCTACATACCTACTTAACTACCCTCCACCTACCTACCTACCTATAACCCACCTACATACTTACCTACCTACCTACCACCTAACCTACAAAACTACCTAGCCCCACCTACCTACCTACATACCTACCCCCACCCACTTACCTATCTACATACCACCCACCTACCTATCTACATACCGCTTACCTACATACCTACCTACCTATCACCCATCTACACACCTACCTACCTACTTACCTACCTACCTACCACTCACCTACATACCTACCTACTTCCCACCTACCTAAACCTAACTACCTACCTATGCAACTACCCACCTGCCTGTCTACCTACCCACGTGCACACCTACCTATCTACCTACCTGCCACCCACCTAAATACCTACCTGCCACTCACATACCTACATACCTATATAACCCCCACCTACCTACTTAACCCCCACATACCTACCTATATAACCCCCACCTACCTACATATATAACCCCCACCTACCTACTTAACCCCCACATACCTACATACCTTCCTACCCACACACAAATTAAACCAAGCCACCCATATGCATTTATCCATCAACGTGTATTTATCTATATAATATGTCTGTCTATTTGTCTGTCTCCCTGTCTGTCTGTTTACACTTGGGTTAGCTTTATCTTTTTCTTTTCATCCACCCGTCCGTCAGTCAATCCTTCCCTCCATCCATCAATCTACATAACACGTTGTCTCTTCCTCCCTATATGTGTGTATCTCTTGGCAGTCAACAAGCCACATTTTCATTCATTAGGCTCCGTCTCTACATCGAAGGTTACCTACCATGGAGCGCAATTTTACTTGTCTCGACGATACATATCGTCTTAGGTTCACATGTCCACCTTTTGGTGTTGTCATCCCACTTTAGTGTCGTTCTGTCTCTGCCTCGTCTGCCTGGTACCCTCCCTTCCAAGAAGATTTGTCGAAAGGCCTCATCAAATGTCCAATCAAATGTTCTCTATCGAATTATGTTAAGTAGTTCTTTTTACAACAAATAACACCAGGGCTAAAACTAAGAACAGCAAAATGTTACATCTTCTCAATATTCCTGTATGGTGCAGAAACATGGACATTAGACCAAAAAACAAAAAAGAAAATTGAATCTCTTGAAACGTGGATTTATAGAAAAATAGGTAGAATTGGATGGAAAGAAAAGAAAACGAAAGATGAAGTTTTAAAACAACGAAAAATGAAAAAGGAACTACTAAACACATTTAGGATAAGACAAATGAAATTTTTGGGGCATATTAAAAGACACAGCAACCTAATAAAAGTAATATTGGAAGTGAAAATACAAGGTAAAAGAGGCAGAGGCAGACCAAGACTAACATTGACAAGTAACATAAAAAGATGGACAATGCAACCTATAACAATTTCCACCATGAAAGCAGAGATAGAGTGGAATGGCGCTCCACGGTACCCAACCTTCGATGCGTAGACGGCACTCAATGATGATGATGAGTTCTTTTTACATATACAGCAGATCAGAACTACCTTGTTTGTTTGCTTTTCCTTCAACCAAATTCTCCCCATTTTCCAAACAGGAATATCTATATTTCCACAAAAGACCACAGAACTTCCCCAACAAACCACACCACTTTCCCAACAGACCACACAACTTATCCAACAAACCACACAACTTCCTCAACAGACCACACAACTTCCCCAACAGACCATACAACTTCCCCAACAGACCAAACAACTTTCCCAACAGACCACACGACTTCCCCAACAAACCACACACCTTTCCCAACAGACCACACAGCTTCCCCAACAGACCACACGACTTCCCCAACAAACCACACAACTTCCCCAACAAACACACACTTTTCCAACAGACCACACGACTTCCCCAACAAACCACACCACTTTCCCAACAGACCACACAGCTTCCCCAACAAACCACACCACTTTCCCAACAGACCACACAGCTTCCCCAACAGACCACACGACTTCCCCAACAGACCACACAGCTTCGCCAACAAACTACACAACTTCCCCAACAGACCACACGACTTTCCCAACAGACACACACAACTTCCCCAACAGACTACACAACTTCCCCAAAAGACCACACAACTTCTCCAATATACCACACAACTTCCCCAACAAACCACACGACTTCCCCAACAGACAACACAACTTCCTCAACAAACCACACAACTTCTCCAACAAACCACACAACTTCTCCAACAGACAACACAACTTCTCCAACAAACCACACAACTTCTCCAACAGACCACACAACTTCCCCAACAGACCACACAACTTCCCCAACAAACCACACAACTTCCCCAACAGATCACACGACTTCTCCAATAGACCACACGACTTCTCCAACAGACCACACAACTTCCCCAACAGACCACACAACTTCCCAAACAGACGACACAACTTCCCCAACAGACCAATCGACTTCTCCAACAGACCACACCACTTCCCCAACAGACCACACAACTTCCCCAACAGACCACACGACTTCCCCAACAAACCACACAACTTCCCCAACAGACCACACGGCTTCCCTAACAGACCACACAACTTCCCCAACAGATCACACAACTTCCCCAACAAACCACACAACTTCTCTAACAGATCACACGGCTTCTCCAACAGACCACACAACTTCCCCAACAGACCACACAACTTCCCCAACAGACCACACAACTTCCCAAACAAACCACACAACTTCCCCAACAAACCACACAACTTCCCCAACAAACCACACCACTTTCCCAACAGACCACACAACTTCCCCAACAGATTACACAACTTCCCAACAAACCACACACCTTCCCCAACAGATCACACGACTTCTCCAATAGACCACACAACTTCCCCAACAAATCACACAACTTCCCCAACAGACCACACAACTTCCCCAACAAATCACACAACTTCCCCAACAGACCACACAACTTCCCCAACAAACCACACAACTTCACCAACAAACCACACAACTTCCCCAACAGATCACACGACTTCTCCAATAGACCACACGGCTTCTCCAACAGACCACACGACTTCCCCAACAGATCACACAACTTCCCCAACAAACCACACAACTTCCCCAACAGATCACACGACTTCCCCTATAGACCACACGGCTTCTCCAATAGACCACACGGCTTCCCCAACAGACCACACGACTTTCCCAACAGACCACACGACTTTCCCAACAGACCACACGACTTTCCCAACAGACCACACAACTTCCCCAACAGACCACACAACTTCCCCAACAGACCACACATCTTCCCCAACAGACAACACAACTTCCCCAACAAACTACACATTTTCCCTAACAGACCACACAACTTCCCCAACAGACCACACAACTTCCCCAACAGACCACACAACTTCCCCAACAAACTACACAACTTCCCCAACAGACCACACACCTTCCCCAACAAACCACTTCCCCAACAAACTACACAACTTCTCCAAAAGACCACACAACTTCCCAACAGACCACACAACTTCCCCAACAAACTACACAACTTCCCCAACAGACCACACAACTTCCCCAGACCACACAACTTCCCCAACAGACCACACACTTCCCCAATAGACCACAATACTTCCCAACAAACCACTTCCCCAACAAACCACACAACGTCCCCAACAGACCACACGACTTCTCCAATAGACCACACGAGTTCTCCAACAGAACACACGACTTTCCCAACAGACCACACGACTTCCCCAACAGACCACACAACGTCCCCAACAGACCACACAACTTCCTAAACAGACCACACAGCTTCCCCAACAGACCACACAACTTCCCCAACAGACCACACAACTTCCTCAACAGACCACACAACTTCCCCAACAGACCACACAGCTTCCCCAACAGACCACACAACTTCCCCAACAAACCACACAACTTCCTCAACAGACCACACGACTTCTCCAATAGACCACACGACTTCTCCAATAGACCACACAACTTCATCAACAGACCACACAACTTCCCCAACAGACCACACAACCACCCAATGAGATCAAACACTAAACAAAGCCTACTATTCGTGGGGGCCCCTTTTGACCTCTCCAGATTTGCAACATATCGCCATCAAGCAAACTCAAATAAACAAGTTTGATAGACACGATCAATAGCAACTGTCTACTATTGTTGCATTTTATGTTCAGCCCTCACGTTTCGCTCGGCCTGTATGATAGTTACATGAACACGTGTGAGAATAGAGGATGTCAAATTCGATTGGATTTTAAAGTCAGGTGTTTTCCTGAGGTGAAACACTGACACATTATCTTGAAGATGACTAACCCTGTAGGCCCTTACCTTCAGGAGGCCACGAAAGTTAGCTGAGTGGCAGTGTTCCCTAGCGTTTGGCTTTCTGTGGCAAGGCGCTGTGCCACTGAGTACGGGTTCGATCCTGCTTCGGTCCATATATTGTTCTTTGTTTTTTTTTTCTGTTGTTGATTATTTGTCATTTTTTCCGAGTGCTGTAAACATACCTCTTCCTCCGAACTGATCCGCTGATTATCGCCTCGGAAGTTTCCCTCTGAAATAATATTCATTTATTATTATTTGTCTCCAGTCTAAACCACTGGAAACTACTATTCGTGCTGTTTCGTCCTAAATGTTTGTCTGCAACACAAGTATTCAGCCCCATCCTATCCGGGAGATACTTGTCTTAATAGGAAAAATATTTCCGAGCTGTGATCGCGACCTTATGCTATAGTCATAGGAACACCTGCGCGAAAGACATTGTCCACGGTAGCTAATTTTTAGTTAGCTGAGTGGCAGTGTTCTCTAGTGTTTGGCTTTTCGTGGCAAGGCGCTGTTACGCTGAGTACGGGTTCGATCCTGCTTCGGACCATATATTGTTCGTTGTTTTTTTTTTTCTGTTGTTGATTATTTGTCATTTTTTCCGAGTTATGTAAACATACCTCTTCCCCTGAATTGATTCACTGATTATCGTCTCGGAAGTTTCCCTCTAAAATATTATTCATTTATTATTATTTTTCCCCAGGCTATTACCTTGCCTGGTCTAGTGTTTGGGGACAAACTCAGCTACAAACCGTGTTTTCTCCAACATCATCATCATCATGTGCCATACCGGTTGGCGTAGGCGATCATGTCCTTCCACAATCTTCTATCTACAGTGCATCGTATCAGTTCTGTTGTTGACTGTTTTTCATGCCATGACACCAAGCTATCCAGTATTTTCTCTCTTTGTCGTCTGCGATTTCTCCTTCCTTTTGTTTTGCCAGTTGTAACCAAGTATTCCAACTTTCCTCTTCTCATGATGTGCCCGAAAAATATTGATTGTTTCTTTCTGATGTTTTTAAGAGCTGTCTTTTTGTGTTGGCCTCTTTGAGAACTTCCTCATTTGTCTTTTTAGCTGTCCAGGGAACTTTCAACATTCTTCTGAGAAATCCCATTTATGTGGCCTCTAATCGTCTTTTCATTTGTTTGTCTACTGTCCATGATTCGCTTCCATAGCCGTTTTTCTCCAGGGAAATAAAATGCCCAGAATGCTCCGCTGTAGATTTCTATCGCATCCACATAAACAATAGAATTCAAACTTAAATAGAGAGAGCTGCATAAGAAAATATGAGTCAGAACACGACAGCCTGAACAAGGTTAGCAAACATGAGCTGACCAAGATAATCAGAGTTCCTACAGGTCATTGTGGTCTCGAGCACACCTAAACAAGATAGAACTCAGTGACTCTGCAACACGCAGCTGTGGGGCATCCAGATATATTCTAGAGCTGAGCCTGCAGCACTCTCACAACAACAAGAGCACATATATGGCCCCTAGACAACACTGAAAACTATGGTGAACCGGTGAAGACCTCAAACGTCTCGTTCGTGACCTATGTTGGTTTAAGCGTCTACATGTATAACACTAGCTGCTCGATGAAGAAGAAGAGGAGGAGAAAAAAAAAATGAAGAGGAAGAAAGGAAGAGGAGAAAGAAAAGGAAGAAGAGGAAGACGAAGACGAGAAAGAAGAAGAGAAATAGAAAGGAGGAAGAAGGAGAAGGAGATGGAGAAGGAGGAAGGGGAGGAGAAGAAGGAGGAGGAAGAGGAGAAGAGGGAGAAGGAAAAGGAGGAAGGGGAGGAGGAGAAGGGGAGGAAGGAAGAGGAGAAGAGGAGAAGAGGGAGAAGGAAAAGGAGGAAGGGGAGGAGGAGAAGGGGAGGAAGGAAGAGGAGAAGAGGAGAAGAGGGAGAAGGAAAAGGAGGAAGGGGAGGAGGAGAAGAGGAAGAAGGAGAGGAGAAGAGGAGAAGAGTGAGAAGGAAAAGGAGGAAGGGGAGGAGGAGAAGAGGAAGAAGGAAGAGGAGAAGAGGAGAAGAGGGAGAAGGAAAAGGAGGAAGGGGAGGAGGAGACGAAGAGGAGGAGGAGAAAAAGGAGGAGAAGAAGAAGAGGAGGAGGAGAAGAGGAGGAGAAGAAGAAGAGGAGGAGAAGAAGAGGAGGAGAAGAAGAGGAGGAGAAGAAGAGGAGGAGAAGGAGGTAGAAGGAGAGGAGGAGGGGAGAAGAAGAAGAGGAGGAGAAGAAGAGGAGGAGAAGAAGAGGAGGAGAAGAAGAAGTAGAAGAAGAGGAGGAGAAGAAGAGGAGGAGGAGAAGAGGAGGAGGAGAAGAAGGAGGAGGAGAAAGGAAGAGGAGGAGAAGAAGAGGAGGAGAAGAAGAGGAGGAGAAGAAGTAGAAGAAGAGGAGGAGAAGAGAGGAGGAGAAGAAGAGGAGGAGGAGAAGAGGAGGAGGAGAAGAAGATGAGGAGAAGAAGAGGAGGAGGAGAAGAGGAGGAGAAGAAGAGGAGGAGAAGAGGAGGAGAAGAAGAGGAGGAGAAGAAGAAGGAGGAGGAGAAGAAGAGGAGGAGAAGAAGAGGAGGAGAAGAAGAAGTAGAAGAAGAGGAGGAGAAGAAGAGGAGGAGAAGAAGAGGAGGAGAAGAAGGAGGAGGAGGAGAAGAAGAGGAGGAGAAGAAGAGGAGGAGAAGAAGAGGAGGAGAAGAGAAGAGGAGGAGAAGAAGTAGAAGAAGAGGAGGAAAAGAATAGGAGGAGGAGGAAAAGAAGAGGAGGAGGAGAAGAAAAAGGAGAAGAAGAAGGAGGAAAAGAAGAGGAGAGGGAGGAAAAGAAGAGGAGGAGGAGAAGAAGGAAAAGAAGAGGAGGAGAAGAAAAAGGAGAAGAAAGAGGAGAAGAAGAAGGAGAGAAGAAAGAGGAGGAGAAGAAGGAGAAGAAGGAGGAGAAGGAGAAGAAAGAGGAGGAGAAGAAGGAGAAGAAAGAGGAGGAGAAGAAGGAGAAGAAGGAGGAGAAGAAGGAGAAGAAAGAGGAGGAGAAGAAGGAGAAGAAGGAGGAGAAGAAGGAGAAGAAAGAGGAGGAGAAGAAGGAGAAGAAGGAGGAGAAGAAGGAGAAGAAAGAGGAAGAGAAGGAGAAGGAAGAGGAGGAGAAGAAGGAGAAGAAAGAGGAGAAGAAGGAGAAGAAAGAGGAGGAGAAGAAGGAGAAGAAGGAGGAGAAGAAGGAGAAGAAAGAGGAGGAGAAGAAGGAGAAGAAAGA
This sequence comes from Megaustenia siamemsis, assembly GCA_032433765.1. Lineage (NCBI taxonomy): Eukaryota > Metazoa > Mollusca > Gastropoda > Stylommatophora > Ariophantidae > Megaustenia > Megaustenia siamemsis. The sequence goes on along the minus strand of JAVIAB010000160.1, from coordinate 57,883,155 downwards.
GGAGGAGAAGAAGGAGAAGAAGAGGAGAAGAAGGAGAAGAAAGAGGAGGAGAAGAAGGAGAAGAAGGAGGAGAAGAAGGAGAAGAAAGAGGAGGAGAAGAAGGAGAAGAAGGAGGAGAAGAAGGAGAAGAAAGAGGAAGAGAAGGAGAAGAAAGAGGAGGAGAAGAAGGAGAAGAAAGAGGAGAAGAAGGAGAAGAAAGAGGAGGAGAAGAGGGAGAAGAAGGAGGAGAAGAAGGAGAAGAAAGAGAAGGAGAAGAAAGAGGAGGAGAAGAAGGAGAAGAAAGAGGAGAAGAAGGAGAAGAAAGAGGAGGAGAAGAAGGAGAAGAAGGAGGAGAAGAAGGAGAAGAAAGAGGAGGAGAAGAAAGATAAGAAGGAGGAGAAGAAGGAGAAGAAAGAGGAGGAGAAGAAGGAGGAGAAGAAGGAGAAGAAAGAGGAGGAGAAGAAGGAGAAGAAGGTGATTAAGGAGAAGAAGGAAGAGAAGAGGAGGAGAAGGAGAAGAAAAAGGAGAAGAAGAAGGAAGAGAAGAAAAAGGAGGAGAAGAAGGAGAAGAAGGAGGAGAAGAAGGAGGAGAAGAAGGAAGGGAAGGAGAAGAAGAAGGAGAAGAAAGAGGAGAAGAGGAGGAGAAGGAGAAGAAGAAGGAGGAGAAGAAGAGGAGGAGGAGAAGAAGAGGAGGAGGAGAAGAAGGAGGAGAAGAAGAGGAGGAGGAGAAGAAAAAGGAGAAGAAGAAGGAGAAGAAGAAGAGGAGGAGGAGAAGAAAATGAGGAGGAGAAGAAGATGAGGAGGAGAAGAAGAAGAGGAGGAGAAGAAAAGGGCGGAGAAGAAGGAGGAGAAGAAGAAGGAGGAGAAGGAGGAGGAAAAGAAGAGGATAAAGGAGAAGAAAAAGGAGGAGAAGAAGGAGGAGGAAGAAGAGGAAGAGGAAAAGAAGGAGAAGAAGGAGGAGAAGAAGAGGAGGAGAAGAAAGAAAAAGGAGGAGAAGAAGGAGAAGAAGAGGAGGAAGGAGAAGGAGAAGCGGGATGTACAATGAGATGAAGGAGGAGGAGAAGAAGAAGAAGGAGAAGAAGAAGAAGGAGAAGGAGAAGAAGGAGGAACGGGAGGTAGAAGGAGATGGAGGAGGAAGGGGGAGGAGGAGAAGAAGAAGGAGAAGAAGGAGAAGAAGAAGGAGAAGAAGGAGAAGAAGGAGGAGCGGGAGGTAGAAGGAGATGGAGGAGGAGGAAGGGGGAGGAGGAGAAGAAGATGGAGAAGAAGGAGAAGAAGGAGGAGCGGGAGGTAGAAGGATATGGAGGAGGAGGAAGGGGGAGGAGGAGAAGAAGAAGGAGAAGAAGGAGGAGCGGGAGGTAGAAGGAGATGGAGGAGGAGGAGAAGGAGGAGGAGGAGAAGGAGGAGGAGGAGAAGAAGAAGGAGAAGGAGGAGGAGCGGGAGGTAGAAGGAGATGGAGGAGGAGGAGGAGAAGGAGAAGGAGAAGGAGGAGGAGGAGAAGAAGAAGGAGAAGGAGCGGGAGGTAGAAGGAGATGAAGGAGGAGGAGAAGGAGGAGGAGGAGAAGAAGAAGGAGAAGAAGGAGGAGCGGGAGGTAGAAGGAGATGGAGGAGGAGGAGAAGGAGGAGGAGGAGAAGAAGGAGAAGAAGGAGGAGCGGGAGGTAGAAGGAGATGGAGGAGGAGGAGGAGGAGAAGGAGGAGGAGGAGAAGAAGAAGGAGAAGAAGAAGGAGTGGGAGGTAGAAGGAGATGGAGGAGGAAGAGAAGGAGGAGGAGGAGAAGAAGGAGAAGAAAGAGGAGCGGGAGGTAGAAGGAGATGGAGCGGGAGGTAGAAGGAGATGGAGGAGGAGGAGAAGGAGGAGGAGGAGAAGAAGGAGGTGGAGGAGAAGAAGGAGAAGAAGGAGGAGCGGAGGTAGAAGGAGATGGAGGAGGAGGAGGAGGAGGAGAAGGAGGAGGAGGAGAAGAAGAGAAGAAGGAGGAGCGGGAGGTAGAAGGAGATGGAGGAGGAGGAGGAGGAGAAGGAGGAGAAGGAGGGGAGGAGAAGAAGGAGAAGAAGGAGGAGCGGGAGGTAGAAGGAGATGGAGGAGGAGTAGGAGGAGGAGAAGGAGGAGGAGGAGAAGAAGGAGGTGGAGAAGAAGAAGGAGGAGGAGGAGGAGGAGAAGGAGGAGGAGGAGGAGAAGGAGGAGGAGGAGACGAAGGAGGTGAGAAGAAGAAGGAGGAGGAGGAGGGGAGAAGGAGGAAGATGGAGGTGGGGGAGGAGGGAGAGGGGAGAAGGAGAACGAGGAGGGGAGAAGGAGGAGGAAGGGGAGGGGGAGAATGTGGAGGGGGAGAATAAGGAAAAGGAAGGAGAAGAAGAAGGAGAGGGAGAAGGAAAAAGGAGGAGGAGGAGAATCACCAAAGCTGGAAGCGGTTAGCGACTCTTGACTGCTTTAACAGAATCGGTGGACCAGAAATATCCAGAGATACTTCCCCTCCTCCCGGTGACCCAGACTAACCTGTCTGGTCAAATAATTGGAAGGAATGGCAACACGGTACTCAAAAACGACATGCCAAAGTCTGATGTTTCTGTCAAAGTCTGATGTTTCTGTCAAAGTCTGATGTTCCTGCCAAAGTCTGATGTTTCTGCCAAAGTCTGATGTTTCTGTCAAAGTCTGATGTTCCTGCCAAAGTCTGATGTTCCTGCCAAAGTCTGATGTTTCTGTCAAAGTCTGATGTTCCTGCCAAAGTCTGATGTTCCTGCCAAAGTCTGATGTTCCTGCCAAAGTCTGATGTTCCTGCCAAAGTCTGATGTTCCTGCCAAAGTCTGATGTTCCTGCCAAAGTCTGATGTTCCTGCCAAAGTCTGATGTTCCTGCCAAAGTCTGATGTTCCTGCCAAAGTCTGATGTTCTGCCAAAGTCTGATGTTCCTGCCAAAGTCTGATGTTCCTGCCAAAGTCTGATGTTTCTGGCTTAAGGCGTAAAGATCAGAGCGTTGCTGCAAGCCAGGACAGAAGGCGTCTACTACATCCACTTAACGTACTTGTAATGCGGATGTCGATTCTAGGTTACAAGACACAAACTGATTCATTTGCGTAACTTCATTTGCTAAGTGTTGAGATTACTTATCAGCAAACGTGTCTCTTTCCTTTGATATGTTTTACTTAATTTCCGTCTCTCGTTTACCGTGAGCTGTCTTTTATTTATTAAAATCTGACAGATATCAACAGACCACTTTCGGAAAGGGGGAAAAAAAAAAAAAAAAAAAAAAAACTAGGAAATTACTCTCAGACGGAAGTAGGTTTCGAGGCCAAGTCGAGGGGACTTATTTTGAGAAAGTGCACCTGCGCTCAGGAATCGTTATCTGTGATCAAACAGTGGTCGCTGCACGTCAGCGTTAAGTAGACGGTTACAAGAAAGAACAGTGAAGGGGCTACAGATTCTTAACAAACAACAAAAACGTCTTTGTCTTTGATTGACACTTTGTCGGACGCTCCAAGCATAGGCTATCGGGACATTAGTGGGTAATACTGACAGGTCGGATAATGTGTAGAATGGCGCTCTCTGAAAATGGCACCAGATTTTGCATGAGACAGAACTCCACTAAGCAAAACTTCAGTAAACGAAGATAAGTTACCGGGGCAGGTGGTTCAAATTTCTTCCTCCAGAGATGTTTTATTTTCTCCAGTCTGCTAATTTGCGCCGTACCGACAGTAAGAATTGCCAGGGCATACTCGATTGGTGCGAGGACTAATCCCTGGAACAGAAGAGTAAGTAGCCTCTGCTCGATGTTGGCAGCTGCCATGACCTTCAAGGCGGCTAATCCTTTGCGGGATTTTGTTATCACATGGTCGAGGTGGTCCCGAAAACACAGGCAGTGATCATACTTAACTCCGAGGTATGTCATCAACCTGTCCCTGGTCACCTCATCGTGCTTCCATTCGTGCTACCGGTGTTTCCGTGTTAACAATATGAAATGTTACGTGAGAACCATACAACTGATGCTTTATTAGGATTAACCAATGCACCTGAAACCCCACACCAGGAAGAAACGCGGTCGAGTTCGTCTTGCAGTGTCGAGGCGATTTCCCGTTTGTCTCTTCCCTGTCGATATACCAGAATATCATCAGCAAAAGTCATAGTTCTTCTTCCCCTCCCATTTCTTCAAGTGACAATTTCAAAGTCAGTGAGATGAGATACTTGGAAATAAGTGAGAAATGTAAGGACCTGTACATTTTGATTTCTATTTGTATTGTGTTCCCACGAGAGGGCAACTGCCCAACAGCCGCTACAAAGTAGTTTTCACTTTAATTTAGGATGGTAATTACAGTCTAATATAACTTAGAAGACAGTCTTCTACCTTTCAGCTCCCTGTGGAGCATAGGTCTTCAACAAACACTTTCCAAGTCGTTCTGTTTTTTGCCATTCTTTTAAGATCATTCCATGTCTTCCCATCATCTTCATCTCTGCTTCTATCTGTCTTCTCCAAGAATTTCTTGGTCTTTCTCCTTGTCTTTTCCCATGGGGATTCCAAAAAGAGCCTGTTGTGTAATACTCTCAGTTGGCTTCAGCAGTGTGTGTCCTATCCAGTGCCATTGTCTTCGCTGTATCTCTTTATCCACTGGTGTTTGACTGGTACATTTCCACAATTCTATGTTAGTGATTTTGTCCTGCCATTTCCATCCTTTTATTCTGCGTAAGCATCCATTAATGAAAGTCTGCTTTCTTCATGATTGTCATTTTAGTTGTTCTCCGTGTTTCACAGCCATATAATAAGACTGACTTAACATTGGAGTTGAAAATTTGTATTTTTGTATTTAGCCTAATTTCTTTGGATTTCCATGTTTCCCAATGCAACAAATACACCTCTTGTTTTTGATATCCTTATTTTGATATCATTTTCTGTTCCTCCCTCTTTGTCTATGTTACTGCCCAGATATATGTAAGATTGTATGTCTAGTAGAGGTATTTCTCCTATTTTTATTTGGTTATTGCCAACTGCATTAATTCTCATAATTTTCGTTTTATCTCTATTTATTTTCAGTCCCATCTGTTGTGATCTCTCATCAAGTATGCTCATTTTATCTTGCATCTGTTGATGGCTGTGTGATAGGAGAGCTATGTCATCAGCAAAGTCTAAATCATCAAGTTGCTTGGTTAGTGACCACTGAATTCCATTTCTGTTCTTTTGAGTTATTTTCATAATCCAATCTTTGGCCAGTAGAAAGAGAAATGAAGTTAGGAGGCATTCCTGCCTTACTCCAGTTCTTTTTTGAAATGCTTCTGTAAGCTGCCCTTCATGCACCACACTACATTTCGTTCCTTCATACATTGTTTTTATCAAGTTAATAAACTTTATGGGGATTCCGTAATGACTCAGCAACTTCCAAAGCATTCCTCTGTCTAAACTATCAAATGTCTTTTCTAATCTATGAATTCAATATAAAGTGGGGATTTTAGTTCTAAACTTTGTTCAACTATTATACGTAGAGTAGTTATTTGATCAGCACATGATCTGTTCTTCCTAAAACCTGCTTGTTCATCTCTCAAATGTTTCTCTATGGCCTCTTTTAGTCTCTCCAGAATGATTCTGCTTAATATTTTTCGTGGCACTGATAGTAGCATAATTCCTCTATAATTTGTGCACTCCTGTAAACTTCCTTTCTTTGGTAGTTTGATCATATAACAGTCTTTCCAGTCTTTATGTATTTCTTCCCTCTCCCTTTGTGTCAGGTCGGGTAATTTTACCTGCTACTGTATGCAGTAAACAGTACAACCTGTGGCTGCCCTGCTGCCTTGCAGGTAAGCTCGGGAGAGTAAAAGGCTAAGGGAGGGTGCCCGGAAGTAAAACAACCTCACTGCCTTGTGGGTGAGACTTTTTAGTCAAAGGTTAGTGGAGCCAACCGTAAACAAACCGACGGAAGGCAACAGAAAATCACCGTAATAATTTCTTTGCACAATCATGAATAAGGTGGATTCCAATGGAAAACCCTCGTTCGGTAGGGGACATCATGTGCTACAGGTGATACCCGATCATCAAGCTACTGTAAGCAAAATAAAGATAAAACAAACTCTAAAGATAGGTACTTGGAATGTGAGAACACTCATGCAGAAGGGTAAACTAGAAAACATCAAACAGGAAATGAAAAAGAATGGGTTTACATTTACTGGGACATTGCGAAATGAGATACACTGGATCAGGGGAGATATATTCTGATAAACATAAAATAATCTATTCTGGAGGTACTGAACAGCAAAGAGGAGTAGGTATCATCTTGGATGCAGAAAGAGCAAGAACAGTGAAAGACTTTTACCTAATACCTGACAGAGTTCTTTTAATAAAATTGAATGGAAAACCAATAGATATCAATCGCATACAAGTTTATACACCAACAGCAGACAGTCTAGAGGAAACAAGTGATAAATTTTACGAGTTAAATAAGGCACTTCGTGAACGCAAACCACATGAAAACATCATAGTTCTAGGAGATCTCAACGCAAAAGTAGGAAAGGAAAGAGTTGAGGAAATAGTTGGTCATTATGACTTAGGCGAGAGGAATGAAAGAGGTGAGAAACTTATTGACTGGGCAAGAACACACAACATGATGATAGGAAACACCTGGTTTAAGCAACATCCAAGACGTCTGTGGACATGGCAACGCCCAGGAGACAGCGCACATGATCAAATTGATTATATAATGATAAGCTATAGATTTAGAAACAGTCTGGTGTGTGTGAAAACTAGACCAGGGGCAGATTGCAATAGTGATCATGTACCAGTTGTGGGAAAGCTTAGAGTAAAATGAAAAACAACAAAACGAGCCTCAGTTAACATCAAGTTAAACTTAGATTTACTAAAATCAGACAAGAAGCTGCAAGACAAATATAAAATCACAATTCAGAACCGGTACAATGCAATAGAGAAGATACAAAGCATTGATGAACAGTGGGAAATGCTAAAAGAATCAATGCAACAAACATCAAAAGAGTTCATACCACCAGTGAGGACAAATTCAAGAAAGAAATGGATAACAGATGACATTTTACAGCTAATGGATACAAGAATAAGAAATAAAGAATGAAAAAGGTGAGTATAATAAATTAAATAAAGTAATTGTAAAGGTAAAGGTAAATTACGAGACTTGAACCGGCGTCTCAGCACGCGAGTTTACACCCATATGTGCTCGGCCGCCTATCCAGAAATGTTCGGAGATTTCTGTATAGTGTCGCCTCAAGCATCGAAACTCAGACGCGAAGCAACATTCCTCACCTTCCCAGGGTAATACCCTGGCATATGCAATGAAGCAAAAGAAGCATGGCATAAACATAGATGCAAAGAGATTGAAAAGCAACAAAAAGGAGACGCCAAAGCTATGTACACAAAAATTGAAGAATTAACAGGAAGAAAAACGCAATCAAAAACTGGATGTTTATGATCAAAGGAAGGTGAACTGTTGATTGAACAAGAAAGCATAAGGGAACGATTGACAGAATACATTAAAGATCTTTATAATGATGAACGAACGGAAGTAAATATTAAGGATAATGGAGAAGGACCAGAAATACTCAAAGAAGAAGTGGAAGAAGCCTTGCGCAATATGAAAGCAGGAAAAGCTCATGGACCAGATAATATAACTAAAGAAGAGATTGAAGCCATGTGTGATTTTGGAATAGAAATAATAACAAAAATACTGAATGATATCTACAACACCAGATATATACCAGACGACATGCTCAAATCAATATTCATAGCCCTACCAAAGAAATCTGGTGCGACTGAATGTGATGATCATCGCACAATAAACCTTATGAGTCACATGACTAAGATATTACTAAGAATCAACATGCGAAGAGTGCGAAACTAAATCAGTCCAGAAATTAGCGCTGAACAGTGTGGTTTTGTTAGAGATAAAGGAACGAGCAATGTCATATACATCATAAGATCTTTAGTAGAAAGAGCCATAGAGGTGACAACAGATTTATACCTATGTTTCATAGCATTACCAAAGCATTTGACAAAGTAAAGCACAAGAATTAATACAAATTTTAGAAAGAATAAACGTAGACAGCAAAGATCTAAGAAAAAGAATGAACATGTACTGGCAACAAACAGCGGCCATAAGAACTGGAAACCAATTGGGAATGTTTCAACAAATAAACCAGGATGTTAGGCAACGTTGTGTGCTGTCACTATATTTGTTAATATGTATAGTAAGATTATTTTAAGATCCATAAGGGACTTCCCAGGAATAACAATCGGAGGTCATAATATAAATAATCTAAGGTATACCTCGATTCAGTCTTAATCGCTAAGAGTGAAAATGAGTTACAAGAAATGTTAGACATTATAGTGAAAGAAAGCAAAAATAAAGGACTCAGCCTTAATAGCAAAAAGACAGAGGTAATGGTAACAACAACGAAAAAGACATAACTTCAGTGCAAAATAAAGACAAGTGGAACAATATTAAACCAGGTAAATGAATCTAAATATTTGGGAACTTTGTTAATCTCAGACGGAAGATGTACAACAGAGGCGAAATGCAGAATGGCTCAGGCAAAAGTAGCTTCCCAAAAATGAGGAAGATACTATGTAATCCATTTTTGACAATAGAAACAAGAAAAAGAGTTCTTAAATGTTAAGTAGAGCCAGTCTTAACATATGAATGAAATATGACAATAGGTCAACAGACAAGAAAATCACTGGAGTCTGTAGAAATGTGGTTTTAAGAAGAATGTTGAGAATACCATGAACGGCTAAGAAGAGTAATGAAGATGTTCTGAGAGAGGTCAAAGCAAAAAGAGAGCTAATATCCAATATTAGGAAAAAAACAATAATCATTTTTTGGCCATGTAATGAGAAGAGAAAAACTGGAATATATTGTAACAATTGGGAAAATTGAGGGACGAAGAATTAGAGGGAAGCAAAGAGAAAAAATACCAGACAGCTTAAGAGAATGTCTTGGCAGAAGGTCAACAACAGAAATGATAATAACTGTAGTGATCGAAAGTTGTGGAGAGACATGATCACCTACGCCACCAGGCTTGGTACTTGATGATGATGTTCCCTCTCCCCAATTTTATCTAATAGATCATGTAACATCTTGGTAGAAGTGTAAATCTCTGCTTTGATGGCTTTCGATGGAATTTCATCTGGTCCTGTGGCTTTACCATTTTTTAAAAGCTTGATGGCTTTCGATGGAATTTCATCTGGTCCTGTGGCTTTACCATTTTTTAAAAGCTTGATGGCTTTCGATGGAATTTCATCTGGTCCTGTGGCTTTACCATTTTTTAAAAGCTTGATGGCTTTCAATGGAATTTCATCTGGTCCTGTGGCTTTACCATTTTTTAAAAGCTTGATGGCTTTCATTATTTCTTCATTGCTTGGTTTTCCACAGTTAACGTGTAACTCTTCTTCTGCTGGTAGTATATCTGGAGGATTATTTGAGCCGGGTCTATTCAAAAGTTCTTCAAAGTGCTCTTTCCATCTCTCCATTTGTTCCCTTATATTACTAAGCAGATTTCCTTTCTTTTCTTTAATAAAGGTATTGTTCTGTTTGTATCTTCCACTTAATTTCTTTGTGCTGTTGTACAGTTCTTTCATATTGCCTTTATTTGCTGCTTCCTCTGTCTCTTTAGCTAGTTCATCTATATATTTCCTCTTATTCCTTTTAATGCATCTTCTTACAACTTTGTTCACCTCTTTGTAAGCATCCTGTGTCTTGGTTTTATTACTTCTCGTTTTGCTTTTATTTATGTCTGCTTTCTTTTTCTTTCTTTCTTTAATTTTATGCAGGGTCTGTGCTGTCATTCATGCCTTATTCTGGAGTTTTCTTTTCCCCAGTGTTTCTTCGCATGTCTCTTTCCATATATCCTTTACCTGCTTCCAATTATCTTAGAAGACAGTGCGAGGATGCATTTGCCCTTCCACGACTATAAGATTACCAAGAAGTTGACAAAGCCACGAAAAAGCAGAACTAATCCTCCAAGAAGTCGGCAAAAACCTCAAGAAGTATGTAAAATCCTCCAAAACGAAGCAAAATACTCAGAAAATAAGCAAAAACCTCAAGAAGTATGTAAAATCCTCCAAAACGAAGCAAAATACTCAGAAAATAAGCAAAAACCTCAAGAAGTATGTAAAATCCTCCAAAACGAAGCAAAATACTCAGAAAATAAGCAAAAACCTCAAGAAGTATGTAAAATCCTCCAAAACGAAGGAAAATACTCAGAAAATAAGCAAAATCTTCAAGAAGCAGGAAAAATCCTCAAAAAGTTAACAAAATCCTCAATATGTAGGCAAAAATCTTCCAGAAGTAGGTAAAATCCTCAAGAAGAAAGCAAAACCCTCAAGAAGTAGGTAAAAGCTTCAAGATAATATCAGCAGACAATAGAAACCTGGCAGTCGAGTATAGTAAGTTGTGGTTTACCTTTATCGGGCCACCTTTCAAAACTAGGAACGTCGAATTTCTCCAGCCACTCCCCCACATGCTTCCACACAATTCGAACAATTTCCCTAGCCACTCCCCCACATGCTTCCACACAATTCGAAAAAAACAAAAACAAATTTGAGCTAAAAAAAAATAAAAAATCAGAACCAAAAATACTTCTGCCATTTTCCAAACTTTCTATTTACGTCACATCCGTTCATGTTTGGAAGCGACTATTTGAGTGTGGATACACTTCCTGGCTACAAATAACGTGAATCAAGCTCGGTGCAGTTACCATCAACATCACACAAACTGCCCCCCAAACACACACAAAAAATGGTAGAAAAAAAACACTTCAGCAAATCTAATCTTTCCACACTACCGCTGGTAGCACACGACATAAACAAGTTTCTTTGTTTGGGATATCGTAACAGCAGACGTCTGTCACGGCGCCAGGACGCCAACAAGTTCACACATTTCTCTGTAACGCTTCCATGCTCTGACATTACCAGCAAACTTTGACAAATTCTTGGCACTTTTCTACCCTCCACCTACACTCGTGTTTTCTCCTCTGTACATCTCAATTTCTCTAGAATGATGGCTTTCGTTTTACTTCTGCTAGGTCTAAAGTACGCCTCAACTAATCTACTCGCCCCCTCTGTTTTTTAAAATTATATATTCTCCTTATCCTGTAATTACATATTCTCCTTATCCTTTAATTACATATTCTCCTATCCTTTAATTTCATATTCTCCTATCCTTTAATTACATATTCTCCTATCCTTTAATTACATATTCACCTTATCCTGTAATTACATATTCTCCTTATCCTTTAATTACATATTCTCCTATCCTTTAATTTCATATTCTCCTATCCTTTAATTACATATTCTCCTATCCTTTAATTACATATTCACCTTATCCTTTAATTACATATTCTCCTATCCTTTAATTTCATATTCTCCTATCCTTTAATTTCATATTCTCCTATCCTTTAATTACATATTCACCTTATCCTTTAATTACATATTCTCCTATCCTTTAATTACATATTCTCCTTATCCTTTAATTACATATTCTCCTATCCTTTAATTACATATTCTCCTATCCTTTAATTACATATTCTCATATAATTTAATTACATATTCTCCTATCCTTTAATTACATATTCTCCTTCTCCTTTAATTACATATTCTCCTATCCTTTAATTACATATTCTCCTTCTCCTTTAATTAGATATTCTCCTATCCTTTAATTACATATTCTCCTATCCTTTAATTACATATTCTCCTTCTCCTTTAATTACATATTCTCCTATCCTTTAATTACATATTCTCCTATCCTTTAATTACATATTCTCATATCCTTTAATTACATATTCTCCTATCCTTTAATTACATATTCTCCTATCCTTAAATTACATATTCTCCTTATCCTTTATCTAATTCGCTTTGTTCTCCATATTCTTTTCCTTCTTCTTCCTATTCATAACCTATTTCTACTTATTTTCAAATATCTTTCGTCTTTTCTATATTCTCCATTTTCTTCTTCTTGACTTGTTTACTTCTTCAATTGTTTCCCTCTTCTTCTTCTTGACTTGTTTATTTCTTCAATTGTTTCCCTCTTCTTCTTCTTGACTTGTTTATTTCTTCAATTGTTTCCCTCTTCTTCTTCTTGACTTGTTTACTTCTTCAATTGTTTCCCTCTTCTTCTTCTTGACTTGTTTACTTCTTCAATTGTTCCCCCTTCTTCTTCTTGACTTGTTTACTTCTTCAATTGTTTCCCCCTTCTTCTTCTGGACTTGTTTACTTCTTCAATTGTTTCCCTCTTCTTCTTCTGGACTTGTTTACTTCTTCAATTGTTTCCCTCTTCTTCTTCTTGACTTGTTTATTTCTTCAATTGTTTCCTTCTTCTTCTTGACTTGTTTATTTCTTCAATTGTTTCCTTCTTCCTCTTCTTGACTTGTTTACTTCGTCTATTGTTTCCCTCTTCTCTTTCTTCACTCGTTTTCTTCTTCCTCTTTATTTGTTTACTTCTTCAATTGTTTCCTTTTTGTCCTTCTCTATTTGGTTTCTTCATCTTCATCTGTTCTTTCTTCTTCTTCTTCACTTGTCTGTTTCTTCATCATGTTCGTTTTCACTTACTCTACTTTCCTTCATCTTAATCAAACCCTTCTGCTACTTGTCTTTCCATTCTCCATATACTTCATCATCGCCATCATCAATGTCTTCACTTAATCCTCTTACATCTTCTTTTTCTTCAAAAACTTCTCAACTGTCTCATCCTTTCTCCACCACGAGGAAGAGTATAATCTTGATCAGCTATAGGTCGGTATTCATAACTCAAGTAGTCACCATTAAAAAAGCTAACTTTACGGCATTACTAAGATCTACCGGAGGGACATCTGGAGAACAACGGCTGTTTGTCCTGAGCAGTCGTCACAATGTTTTCTCATCTGAGTTTTTAATTTCACAACGTTAGGAAAAAAAAACATTTGACCATACCGAGATTTGAACCTGTCTTCTCCTGATTAGGAGCTCGACGATTTATCGACTCGGCCACCCGCTCTCCTATTGACAGCCATAAAGGTATTCTTCTTTTTCTACATTTCAGCTCCCTGTGGAGCATAGGTCTTCAACAAACACTTTCCAAGTCGTTCTATTTCTTGCCATTCTTTTAAGATCATTCCATGTCTTCCCCATCATCTTCATCTCTGCTTTTGTCGTCTCCAATAATTCCTTGATCTTCCTCTTTGTCTTTTCCCCTGGGGATTCCAAAAAAATGCCTGTTGTGCAATACTCTCAGTTGGCTTCCGCAGTGTGTGTTCTTTCCAGCGCCATCGTCTTCGCTGTATCTCTTTATCCACTGGTGTTTGACTGGTACATTTCCATAATCCTAAGTTAGTGATTTTGTCCTGCCATTTCTATCCTTTATTCTGCGTAAGCATCCATTAAATAAATGTATAAGAAATGGCAAATCTGCCCAACAAGTAACAGAATAATAGCAAAGATACACAAGTCAATATCAAGCAACATTTCAAGAAAACTGTATGGACGTACACGGCTGTATATTTGAGATAAATAATCAGTAATAAAAGGCCAACCCAAAATCGTCATCAAAATTGAAGAACTTGAATGTGGTGAATACAACGTTCTGTGGGAGATCTGGCTAGAGACAGAGATTTTTTCAGATGGTCTGTGGTGAATGCAACGTTCTGTGGGAGATCTGGCTAGAGACAGAGATTTTTTCAGATGGTCTGTGGTGAATGCAACGTTCTGTGGGAGATCTGGCTAGAGACAGAGATTTTTTCAGATGGTCTGTGGTGAATGCAACGTTCTGTGGGAGATCTGGCTAGAGACAGAGATTTTTTCAGATGGTCTGTGGTGAATGCAACGTTCTGTGGGAGATCTGGCTAGAGACAGAGATTTTTTCAGATGGTCTGTGGTGAATGCAACGTTCTGTGGGAGATCTGGCTAGAGACAGAGATTTTTTTCAGATGGTCTGTGGTGAATGCAACGTTCTGTGGGAGATCTGGCTAGAGACAGAGATTTTTTTCAGATGGTCTGTGGTGAATGCAACGTTCTGTGGGAGATCTGGCTAGAGACAGAGATTTTTTTCAGATGGTCTGTGGTGAATGCAACGTTCTGTGGGAGATCTGGCTAGAGACAGAGATTTTTTCAGATGGTCTGTGGTGAATGCAACGTTCTGTGGGAGATCTGGCTAGAGACACAGATTTTTTCAGATGGTCTGTGGTGAATGCAACGTTCTGTGGGAGATCTGGCTAGAGACAGAGATTTTTTCAGATGGTCTGTGGTGAATGCAACGTTCTGTGGGAGATCTGGCTAGAGACAGAGATTTTTTCAGATGGTCTGTGGTGAATGCAACGTTCTGTGGGAGATCTGGCTAGAGACAGAGATTTTTTCAGATGGTCT